>JBANCZ010001469.1:0-21463 GCA_037040025.1 Sphaerogastrella javana | reverse complement strand
GAAAAATAATCGATTATTGTGCATCATATGATTAATCGTGCCATCTCTAATTCTATTTACCTTCAAGCAAGGAAATGTATGCTAATGACAGCTTGACAAATGACTTGTACGATTTGGTGATATATTTACTTACGTTTTATGACTTGAATGAGTTAATATACCCCCCAGAGATTTTAGAAAGTCCTATTTATAAACTGTATTATATAGTGTATATGTAGGATATATACTTGCTTTGCTTTATATAGAAATCTAAGTATTTGGCACTCGAGTCGAGTGTGAATTGCATTTAATGTTATCCATTTCAGCCGTGAGTGTATTTTATTTTTGTTGAGTTTGTTAAGTGATCATTAAGGCGGTGCGAAGCCGAGCAAGTGAGTGAGAGAGAGCCAGTGAGCGAGTGAGCGATAGCGAAATGGCACTATGCTAATAAGCTACACCTGCTAATTTAAGAAACCGCTGTTACTCTTAATTGCTGCTCCATTTGCATAAACTTTGCATTTAGCCGAGACTCGATTGGAGCCCTTTTAATGGACGACGTGCGCCTAATTAACATGAAGTCGCTCTCTCTCTCTCTGTTTCTCTATCTCTCGTTTTCTCTCTTTCATGCACTCTCTCACTGTGTCTATTTTGTATTTCCACTCTATTCGTTGCCTTGTTGTTGTTTGTTTGAATGTATGCTAGTTTATGGCATCGTTTGTGTCTGTTTGCCTTTAGATAACATGGGGAGTGCAAAGAGAACGATGAAGCGAGGTGAGGTGCGGCGAGGAGGGGTGAATTCGTAGTGGTACAACGGTGCGTATGCTTAACTTTATTAGAGCAAATAATCTGTCAGTCGAAAATTAGGCGGATGCAGCGAATCTAAGCGCATTATCCTGCGCGTAACGAATACCAACGTCTCTGTTTTAGTATATGTGTTTATGTTTCAATGTGTGTGAGTGGATGTGTGAATATATAGTTAGTGTTTATGTTTGTGTTCAAGCTGTCAACTTAATGCGCTTAATTTATAGACTCCACCCTGTTAGATTTCGCTGTGTGTTAGCCAAGGATATAACGACAAACTATATATATTTGTATAATTATGTATGTATATCAAACTCGCCTTTTGCTGAACTATCAGCACATGCTGAGCATAACGTATTAAATTCCTATATAAAATATTTTTAAAAAGCATTTTTCAACCTCGAGCACGTGTGAAAGCCTTTCACCGCAGTCAGGAATATGCAGAAGAAGCAAAGCTTGAAAGCATAATTCCTGTAAAATGTGTGTTAATAAACTGAAGAGTTTATTATGGTATAGTTGTTAAAAAGGGTAATTTTAAAGTCTATAATGTACTGCTTTTGCATATGTACAGAATTACATTATAGACCTGAAGTGTTTATGGATATCGAGGAAATGTAGTATTTATAGGGCAATATTTGCATGGCAACAAAGTATTTTCATACAAAATTTAAATAAAGTAACTCTAGAAATGTAATTCAATTGTTTTTTTCTTTATTTATGATAGTAAAACGAAAGGAAAGGTAGGGCATGCATAATTTGGAAACTTTTGTCCAAATTAAAGCACACAAAGTAAAGAAACTGAAATCAGCAGCAACAGCAGCATCCGAACGAAATAAAAAAAAAACCCAAAGAAAATTAATTAATAAATGGAAAAACTTAATGACAGCAGCGGCATAAGCAGCTTGAAAACGTTATTGTAACTGTACATAATTAAGGGAATACATTGATAAAGTAATATAGTAAAAGAGCTGGGAATGTAATTACCTGAAGGTTCCATATATGAATATATATAAATATAAATATATATAGTATGCATGTGTGGCTTAAGGAGAATTGTTGATATTGCTGCATGTGTTTACAGCGAAATTCCACATAAATGCTGATTAAAAATGCGAAAATTAACAGCTTATATGCAACTCTTTACCTTTAGTTGATTCAGATATTCAGATGGGAAATTAAGGCATTTATTGCTTGTCTACAGAGTAAATACACTCAATCAATTCATGCTTCATATATATATTTTATCAACATATACATTTCATTTGAACAGCTGTCAAAGTAGATCTTCAATCAATAGAATTGTAATTCAGAAAAAAAGGTTAGTTTATAATATTGTTAACTGTATTATATACAATTCAGTTGGCACTATGATTACTTGTAATTTGAGAAGCTACGTTATGAATGCATAATATTATTCGCCATCGCGACTACAAAGTAACAGCGGGATATTCAGATGAATTCAAATATGAAGCAACATTAAAAAATCGTTTGGAAGGAGCGTCTGAATGTCGCATCGCATCAAGTCGTTTTTCTTTTCCCTTGCTTTTCTTTTTTTCTTTCCTTTTTAAAATTCTTTTTGGCACTTTCGCAAGAAGTTTGTACTCGTAATGAAAATAACTTAATGATTATATTTGCTTGCTCTCTCTCCACCCACAAATGGTTTTACTAATTCTGTGAATATTTCTCTTCTATTCTTCTCGAATTTTAGCAGAAAACCCAGCTGTGGCCGTGTCCAATACAGTGGCAATTTGAACTACTCCTTGGCAGCCTTGGCATTCGCGGGATTCCACTTTTCGGAGGCGCCAGTAAATGTGCAGCGGATAATTGAATCATAAAAGACACGGACACAGACACGGACTCAGACACGGACTCAGACACGGACACAGGCACAAATCGAGGCAAGTTCGGTAGCTGGAAATGTTAACAAAGCCAAGCGAATAATTGTTGTAGCAGCCAACGACAAAGGGACAACAGAAGCAGCTGAAGGAGCAGAAGCAGGAACAGAAACGAGGACCAAGCAGGAGCTGAGAAATGACAGCAGCGCTGCTTTAATTAAAGCTGCCGCGCGGACGTGGAGGGCGCGTGGAGCCGGAGCTGGAGCTAGCGAAAGGCGGCCGAAAGCAGAGTGGAAATTGAAACGCAATGTGGCAGATGCCGCGCACTGTGGACAACCGAACAAAGTGGACGAAATTGCTTTTAGAACAGAAGAGCGAGCGTTTACCGGACGCGCAGCAGCAGCAGCAGGAACAGCAAATACAAAACCCAAACGCGAAACGGAGAGATAGCAGGCATTCATTTTGATTACATTTACCTTTTAACCAACGGCCAACAAGCAACTGCAACCAACGACTGACATCTCCTTGGCACGCAACTGAAAAATTAGCCAAAAAAATAAACAAAAACAGAAACAAAAGCAACAACAAACAGCAACAGAGTAGGCAAAAACAAAAGCCAGTAAGTAGATGCAATCAAAATAACCAAATGCAAAAGAAACAATAAATGAAATATTTTAAATATTTTAGCTAAACAGCCGCTGGATGAGAGTGAACTGAACTGAAGAGAAAGAGTTGTGCCTGAGCTGTTGAACTTAACGCATGAAATAGCCGCAAACAAGGCGAAGAAGTGTAACCAAAAGTTGCAGCTGAAACTGAAGCTGTGTCAAAACTCAGCAGCATTCAGTTTTTGCATGCCACTGGCAGTTGCAAGTAACTGCCGCTCAACAGCAACAGCAACAACAAGAACAAGAACAAGAAGAAGAGCAAGAACAACAACTACAACGAGAAAAAGAAGAGCAACAGCTACACATGAACACGCAGCTCTGACAGCAGGAGGAGCAGTGCAGCAGCAGCAGCACCCGGAGTAGCTGGAGCAGAAGTTGTAGCAGCAGCAGTAGGAGCAGGAGCAGGAGCGGTAGTACCAACCGACAGCAGGCAGTAGATACCGGTAGCACATTTTCGTCAAGTGCAGAGGCAACGAAGCAGCCAAGCGGACTGTCAGCGTCAGACCATCAACGCATACCCGGTGGCAAGCCCAGCACACCGAATTGGCTACAGCAACAAACGAAAAACCTTGCCCCGAAAACCCCCCAACGCACCCGGTTAACCACTTGAATACAACTGTACCAACATCACCAAGAGGAGAGGAGAACAACGAGCAGCAGGAGTAGAGTCGGAGGAAACTTGTCATCGTCAGCTGCTGTTGTCACTGCGGGCGAGTTTTGAGTGGAAAAGCATAACCCATAAGCAGAAGCATCAGCATCTGCATCACCAACTACCCACAAGCAACGAAACTCTTGCTGTTGCTATCTTTGTCACACTCTTGCCATCTATACGTATACTTTGCCCCAACCGTGCCACATAGCCAAAGCAGCAATCCGATGAATCTGTTGTGCTGTTGTTGTTGCAGTAATATGGCACCAAACCAGCGCGTCACACGCAAATGGGAACTGTTTGCCGGACGCAATAAATTCTACTGCGATGGATTGCTAATGTCCGCACCGCACACGGGTGTCTTCTACTTGACGTGCATCCTGATTACTGGCACCAGTGCCCTCTTCTTTGCCTTCGAGTGAGTATCAAATTCAACCCATATACACACAGAGAGACACACTCACACACACACACACACACACACACACACACACACATACACACTGGCAATGCTACACTCTGAACTGTTGTCCATTTATCTGTCTGATTCTCATTTGCACTGACTGCGGTTGCATTGTTTGCAAAATGAATACGTTGCTAATTAAGCATTGCACAGGATGTGCTCCTTGCGCCTTGCTGCCAAGCCACACCACACCGCACCACCACGTACAGCTCATTGCCCTGACTGCCCTCAGAATGCCCTGACTATTGCTTGGTTTCCAATTACGCCCACATTAATGGTCACTGACTCTCTGACAGGCTGACAGTCTGCCTGTCAGTTAGGCAGAGACGGACCAACATACAAACAGACAGACTGACTGACAGACAGACAGACAGACAGACAGACAGTTAGTCAGTTAGTTCGAGAGTCAGAGTCAGTTCGCAATCCAATGGCATGTAATTATTGCTGTGCAACGTGGCGTATGGGTTATGCTTGGTCGAGCAAAGCCAGCATGTTTCTTGTTTTACGAAAAGATGCTTATGCTTTGCATGTTTACTTCTTTTTTTTTTGGCCAATGGTTTTGCCTGTTTGTGGCATAGCCATTCCCATTGGCTTGTTGCATACAAATTGCAAATAGTTTTCATTTGTTGAGCTGTCAATCCGTGCCAAGTATTTCTAATATTGTGCTACGCATTTCAAACAGTTGAGGGGGAGTCATTGGGAACAGCTTTAACGTGATTATAAAATTCGAATGGCTACTATATTATAAATATTTTTTTTTTTTTGCAACCGTGCAATTAACAAAATAATCGAATATTCGCTTGTACCTTGATACTAAACTAAACATACCATAATATGTGTAAAATCATTTTCATTTTCCATTTGCAAAACGATTTCAGTTACTAAATAAATACATAAATACAAATACCGCAAGCGTTTTAGCACGAATGCATTCGTTGTGTGCTACGTATACGCAATTTCAGTGCGGCCAAATAGCGTATACGTCACGTAGCACAAATACAAATAATTCTCGACTCCTCCCGGTGCCCACAACCCACAACGTATTACGAATAGCAACATGCAGCTAGGTTTATGTTAGCATGTGCATACGACTTGGTACATATACTATATATATGTATATGCCGCTTACAAATACAAACACAAATGGAAATACAAGTACAAATAGAAATACAAATAGAAATATATATATAGAAATTGAAATAGGACTAGAAATACGTACGTTACGTATAATGATGCGATTTCCAGCAGGGCGCGATTAGAAATAAATAAAAGAAAAGCACAAAAATTATGCTCAACATTTTCTGCACGAATCCGACAAGGAAATTGCACGTGTGTGTGTTTCTATGCTAAAGCTATACCATAAAGCACGAAAAAATTGCAATTCAAGCCATCGCTTGTTGTGGTTGTTGTTATTTTTGCTGTTGTGGTTGCTTTTATTATTATTGTTGTAGTTCTTGTAGTTGTTGCCATTGTTGCTTTTGCTGCAGCCTTAAACTTACAATCCAAATTTATGCGCTGCCGAAAAGCCACCGACGCTCTGGCGGTAACTGCAACGTCGACGCGTCGACGACACGGCACCATTTTTATACCCTATACAAAGGCATGAGTGCCCATAAAGGGCATGCGGAATTTGTCAAAAATATATATTTTCATATGAGTTTATGTAAAAAATAAATGTTCCTCTTTTATTCAAAGACTGTTGTAGTTCTTTTGATAGTGTAGAAATATCATATCATTTTTATATCATATTTCATCTTTAACTTAAATTTGTAATCAGAAAACAATTGAAATACCATTAAATTGATCATATTGCATATCGCTTATTAGCAGATATATGCTAGTCGTCTCTACATTTGTTTCTTCCATCTCCAATCTTCCTTTGCGTTTCGCTTTTTTTTAACGAATATATTATTTTCATTGCTTGCCTTATATTAGGGCATAGTTGTGCTGGAGGTTGGCTACGTGCACAGTGGGTGGTGGGCGGTGTGCGGTGGTGGGTGCCTATGGGCGTGGTGCAATCTATAGATATTACAATATCTGCAATGCTTTTTTAAGTGCTTGTACACTGGGAGTCTGTGCGGAGTCTGTGCTTGTTCCATGTAGCTTCTACCTGCAGCACCTGTTTCCGCTGCAGCAGAGAGGGGTGAATAGAGATAGAGAACCCGTAGGCTATGGCCAAATTGTATTTCGTTGAACGCGCTTGCAATGCAAATCGCTGAAAGGTAACACATACATATACACACTCACACACACACACTCTCAGTGAAATGTTGCCTTCCTTTTTAAGCGCCATTGTCAGCGATTTGCCAGCTGAATGTGAGGAAAACATTTTTTGAATGCTTTCCCGTTGTAACAACGTGTGTGTGTGTGTGTGAGCGAGAAGGGGGAGTTTTACAATTGAGAGGAGCCTATAGTAGATGAAAGCATCCAACTGTATTGTCATGACAAATGTATTTAACTATTTTTGGTTAGTTTTGCATTCACACGGGCTGCATTCATTGGCTTGGCTTGGCTTGGCTTGGCTGACTGGCCCCAAAATGCAGCTACAATTCAAAGCTGAGCTCTGGGGCTTGTCACACATTATTTTCATTATGCTCAGATTCCCAAATGGATTGTCAACGAGTCTGTACATATATATGTGTTTTGCCATTCACAAATTGTTGGCACGCATTGGGCAGAGCATAATGTAACAATGCCTGGGCAACTCATTGAATGCCCCAAACTATGACAATCCCGCTTGGATTATAGCATATACACATATATATAAATATATATATATGTATACACATGTATATACCTACTTATGGTTAGCGCCACAGTTTGCCCACAAATTGCTTTGCTCATGGCGCCTGGCCGACGACGCTCAATGAAAGTCCCTTGTTGCATATTTTGTGCGGGCGCACGCAATTTGGGACGTTGCCAAAACAAAACAAAAAAAATAAAAAAAAAAGGAAAACATTCTCTAGAGGCATTTCGGCATGCATCTCGGAGCAAAAACTATGAATTTTCCCTCACTTTCTCTCTCAGATTTTCTCTATCGTTCACTGCTTCGGTCATTTCTTAAGTGGCATTGACACTTTAACGCCTACGCTGTGTATGACAGCCCTTAATTATCCCTATACCGTACTACAAATAACATTTTCTGATAGTCTGCAATGCCAATAATTTCAGTGCGAAGAACTAATCGTATATGAATATAACTACTCTACAAAAAACCTACTCTAGGCAATTATTATTTATGATGCATTTTTGAAGAAGTTCAGTCAAAGTTATATAAATCTTAGGGTATTATAGTTATCATTCTACAGTATTCCACTGCCAAAGCTAGATTTAAAATATATATATAAAAATACGCTATATTTAATCTACTATAAATTCGCTTTACAGCATATAACTGTAAGAAACCTTGCATAATCTTTTATACACTGCAGTCGTCGTTTATCATAAGGGTATTAAATTTGCAGTACTACAAAATTAGTTGGCTTTTGTCGCCCTTGAGTGCAATTCAAGGGGCGAATCATAGTGCTCAATGCTGACCTGAATTTGTTGCATATTCCGATTACATCTCCCTCTCTCTCTCTCTTTCTCTCTATGTCTCTCTATATATATATATCACAAACTATCATTCTCACCAACGTTGTCTCTTTCTTGTTTGCAGCTGTCCGTTTTTGGCGACGCGCATTAATCCAGTTATACCCATCGTGGGAGCCGTTCTATATTTCTTTACGATGAGCTCCTTGCTGCGCACAACCTTCACGGATCCGGGCGTTATACCACGTGCATCCAACGATGAGGCTGCCTATATTGAAAAGCAAATTGGTTAGTATATATATACATATTTGGCTATAGGCCCTCCTGTGTCTATTATGTGAATAGTGTGAATATTGTGAATAACTTGAATGCTGTGGAATATGCTTGCTTTGGTGTCCACTCCAAATGAATGTGAGCAAGGTCGTTACGTTTGCCTGTTGAATGGCTCATGACTTGCCGCAAACACACACCACAAATATACACACATACACACTCACCCTCACACTCACACACAGATACTTCATGTTTTCTGTGTGTATATTTGTTTTCACTTCATTAAGTCGGCAAGTGTTTGACTGTGAGTGTGTGTGAGTGTGAGTGTTTGTCTGTGAGTGTGTTTGTGTGTGTGCGGGCGCCTTCACATAAAAAGTAATGAGCGTGGCCTGACATAGAAAACGGAGAAATATAAAGCGCGCGAAATAGCAGGCGCAAGAGAGATGGAAAAAAATATGCATGAAAATCATCAAAGCGAATGCTACGCGTTGCCTTTACCCTAATGAGTTGCTCTTGATATTGTTGTTGTTGTTGTTATTATTATTGTAGTTGTTGCTGTTGCAAATGTGCTGTGAAAATTATTTAAAATGAGAAAACTTTTGCTCTCTCTCTTTCTCTTTTTCTCTTTACTTGCATGTCAACAACGACTTTGTCGCCATTGCTGCTGCTGCTTCCACTGCTGATGCTGTTGCTGATGCTGCATTTCCGGCGGCATAACCGTTTGCGTATCCGTTTACCCCCCTCATGTTGCCGGCGTATAGAAGTGCCAAACTCGCTGAACAGCCCCACATACAGGCCACCGCCACGCACCAAGGAGGTGCTCGTTAAGGGCCAAACGGTCAAGCTAAAGTATTGCTTCACCTGCAAAATCTTTAGGCCACCGCGCGCCTCGCACTGCAGCCTATGCGATAATTGTGTGGATCGCTTTGATCACCACTGTCCCTGGGTAAGTAAAAAGCAATTTCCATCTCTCATTTCCCCTCCCTATATCACTCTTTCTCCCTTTGCCTCTCTCTCTCTCTATCTCTCCATCATTCTCTCTTTCCTGTGCCTGTCAGCCCTTTAGTCTTGTTTCTTTGTTGTTTGTGTGTGTGCACTGACATTGAGCCGCTCATGGCACAAATGTGTGCCGCAAGTACAACAACAATAATAACAAAAACAAAAAACAACAACTTTCGCTTTTGCCCGCTGGCGCCTGACTTTAACCCAATTTCTACAGTAAACGCTGCGCTTGCTAATTTTTTAGCAAAAATAATTTGAAGCGAACCCTGCCGCTGGATGCAAATGCAAAAAGGCCACACGGCCGCACAACCACAGAGCCACCATAGACCAAGCCATGGCACATCGTAATATGCAACAGTAGGGACTGTGCCCGACAATAGGTACCAAGCGTTTAATACTTTCGAAAAAGTATAGTATTATAGGGACACTGTACTTTCTATCCTTATATCTGGTTGTCTGTCTGTCTCCTTCAGCATGCCGACCTTGCACAAAGTTAATAGACCCTTTTGTGTTTTCTAAACGCGAGTCTAAAACCCAGTAGCCAGCCCACAGTTGACCAGAGATGTACTATACCTATAGTCTGTAATATAGCTATGAACTATAGCTATACCCTATAATACATATAGGATAGAATGTCTATAAAGTCGAGTGAATTTAAGAGAGATCATAGTAAATACCAAACAAATATATTAAATAATTTTATTATTAAACAGTGTAAATGTAATATTTACATATAGAGTATATTGTAGTCGAGCTTCAGCGCTTAGGGCTTTTTCTGGCAGGCGAATATCCCGCGAGCGTGTAAAAGATGCAACAAGATGTGGCGGATGCGGACCAAGCAAACAAACCCAGAGCAGGCACATGCATACACAAACACACACACACACACACACATTGCGACAGCTATAAGAACGCGCTTACACACTAATACTTAAGTAGCCTAGCCACACACTCGTTCCTTTGTTTGTGTGTTTATATTTGTGTGTGTATACGTGTGTTTGTGTGTGTGAAGGGTAGCTGCAGCTATGTTGCATTAAGTGTAACGTGCTTTTTGCAGGCAACATTGTTGTGGTTTTTCATACCCTTTTCTTGAGCTGATTTCAAGCATGCTCACCCTTTTTTGTGGTATCAGTAGCAATTAATTGATAACAACTAAATTATAGACTAATTCAATTAGTAAATTGTCAGTTCATTAAATTATAACACAAACTTTTGATGTTCTTTAACAGTGCTTAAGTTTTCTGTTTATAATCTCAACATTAAGTTGGCCGCAGCTCGCAGCGTATGTACGCAGAAAAGAGATCGCTGCAGTCAGCTGTTAGATGTAAGCAAAACAATCAGGTGTTAAGCTAACAGAGCTCTGTTAAAGGCAGGCTTGATTGCACGGCTCTCTGCATTAAGTTGGCAGCACGCTGGTGTACGCAAAAAAGAGATGTACCTGTTAGCTTAACAGCTAACGCACTGTATTTGGAGTATTATGTTAAAGTGCTGTAAAGAGAAGGCGAGCTCAATTTCGCGCTCCTGTTAAGCTTTGAATATATTGGCGAATATGTACAATCGATATATCGATAAGAAGGATCGGGTGTATTATGTTGAATGTTAACAGGTAAAAGAAAAACTGAACTGAACTGAAAACTGTTTTCTAAACAGAGAAAATTAATATATAACAATTGAAAAAATTAAAGATACTCAACATTGATATTTATTACAAAACGTTTTGCTGAAACAATATTTCATTTAGGCTATTAAGTAAAAAAATACGTAGAATTTATTTATTTGCGTTGTATGTTAGTTGTATAATATTTTAGTTAAAAAAAATATAAAAGTATTATAAAAATAATTTCTAACTGCTGCATCTAGGATATGTTCTAGTCATTTAAACGTTTATGTTGTAAAAATTACTTGTCGCCACTTTTGTAGACGGCAACACTCCCCACTAAGAGGTGGATTTTGAATTTTTCATTTTCCATGGCTGGAACGGGCGAAAACATTTCGTACGTCCGTACGAAGCCGCCACACACCGTCTTGATTATGAGCTGGTGAAACTGCTGTCAGCCTGAAGGTCGCACAGCGTGCCTATTGGGGTTTGGGTTGCATTTAAAGCAGCAACGAGAGCAACAGCAGCAGCAACAGCAGCAGTGGGAGCGGCAGGTAGAGGCGGTTGAGCGCCATTGCGCCGTCTGCTGGCGACAGAAAATTGAGGCATTTCTCGTGGCACACGACGACGGACCCTAATTTCATTTTGACGCCAATTATATGGCATGGCCCATTACGAGGGCATGCGGACCCCGGCCATGAAAGGGCAATTAACCTTATTGTGTCAGCCTATATAGGCATACATTCGCGTTTGCTGTTGCTGCTGTTGCCCTGTAATGAGCATTATGTAGATTTTCAAAAACAGTTTCATTGAATTTTGTCCTACATATTTTCCCTTTATATAATACTCTTTCTTTGTTCATTTTCTAAATGTTTCTTCCTCTCTTTCTCTCTCTTTTTCTATGTCGTTGCAGGTGGGAAATTGCGTGGGCAAGCGAAATTATCGGTTCTTTTATTTGTTTCTAGTCTCATTGGCATTTTTAGCCGTATTCATATTTTCGTGCTCTGTGACGCATTTAGTTTTATGTAAGTACACTAAAAATTAAATGAAAATGAAATATATAAAACAAAAAGATATATATACATATATATATTAATGTTTACATTTCCACAGTGATGAAAACCGAACAGGAGGTCTTTGAAGTAATAAAAAAGGCACCCTGCACTGTGATTGTTGTGTTCATTTGTTTCTTCTCGATCTGGTCAGTGATTGGACTGGCCGGATTCCATACATATCTGACCACCAGCGACCAGACAACGAATGAGGATGTAAGTATATCATATATTTTCCATTTGTTTCCCTTTCTTTCTCTCTTACAAAATTTGTTTTCATTTCATTTGCTTGCACAGCTCAAGGGCTCGTTCTCCTCGAAGGGCGGACCACGCACACAGAATCCCTATTCACGTGGCAATATATGCCTGAACTGCTGTCACATACTGTGCGGACCCATGACACCATCGCTGATAGATAGGTGGGTGTACGAATTCTGATGAACATTAAACGAATATGCCCTCTAATCGTTTCTTCAACAGGCGCGGCATTGCCACGGACGAGTATATACAGCAGATGCATCAGTCGACCCCGCGTCATGGCCTAAGCGATGTGATTTCTGCCTCGCAGATCGTTACCACAGCACAGCCCATGCTGGGCGGTAGTAGTATGGGGGTCATTGGTGGCATTGGTGGTGCCGGCGGTGGCGTAAGCATTGGTGGTGCCAGTGGTGTTGGACCTGAGCTGAAGCCGCGCTTCTATGACGAGGTAAGTACACACCTGCAGCTCTTACTAGGAGCTGAATTTAAATCGATTGAGCAATGCGAGCACCTTGTCTCATAATCTTCATCTAAAAATCTAAATGTAAACGCGCACCTGTGCTTGCTTATCAAAAAAAGAATCAGTATATTTCTATCTCCTCTCTCTCTATCTATCTCTCTCGCTCTCTCTCTCCTTACATATATATATATAAATCTCGTACGATGAACTTTTATATGCACCTGATTTTTGACGCTCTCTGTATTTTCTAACTCTTTTTCTTTTTTGGGTTTCTTTGTCGAATATTGTTTTTTGGTAATCAAATCGTATTATATATATATAATGAAACACAACAATCGATTATAAACAACAACTACAATCGATAATAACAACCAATAACAACAACAATCACCATCACAAACAACAACACACAATATATATATATATATATTGATATATATCAGTCGAATCCCTCCTCATCGACCCTGGAGAGCAACGGCGTTAATGCTGCTGCCACTGGCTCCACGGCCAATGGTCATGGCCATGGCCTGGGCCTGGGCGTTGGAGTCGGATTGGGCGTGGGCCATGGCAATGGCTTCGATCGTCCGCCTGCCTATGATATGCTACAGAACGGTAAGTCCAAGTCACGCAAGCAACAGCAGCAGCGCTGCTCCCTGCAAACGCTACTGCCAGCCAGCGCGCAGCAGCAGTTCAAAGCCAACAAACACAAACAACTCAAACACCAAGCACATCATCAACAACAACAGCAACACCAGCAACACCAGCAACATCAGCAACATCAGCAACACAACCAGCAGCAGCAGCAGAAGCAACAACTCTTGGCTGCCGAGCTGCAGCTGCATTTGCAGCATGAGGCACATTCTGGCGCTGGATTCGCCACGCCGCCCTCTGTGCAGCGTTCACCTGCCACATCGTCGTATCGCCTGAACCTCAAGCGCTCGCTGCATCTACCGCTGACGCCTTCGTACGATGCACGCAACTCACCGCTGCCGCTGCTGCATCATCATGTGCACGCACAGCAGACCACGGCAATAGGCACCGTGTCTGCAGCAGCAGCGGCGGCGGCAGCAGCAGCCGCAGCGACTGTTGGCGGCGTTGGCGGCAGCGGAGGAGGTGGTTCATCGTCTTCGACGACAACGGCGCCCACCTCGGCCGCCACCTCTATGGCAACGGCGCCGGCGCTGGCTCCACGTCGTCCATCAACGCTGCAGCTGCAGGGCAGCGCTGCCATCTCGGCCAGTCAGAGCACAGTGACCACCATACAAACATCAGCACCACAGCCGCCAGCGCCCAGTGACTTCAAATACTATTCCCCGCAGCGCAGCACCGACTCCAATCTGATGAGGAACTATCCGTTCCCGAAGACGGCGCGCGGGATGCGACGGCAGTCAACGCAATCGGTGGACTCGCAGAAGGTAAACATCGCTGGGTATCATCCGTTGCCCATGCGCACCAGGTATAAACATCAGGAGGTGATGTTCGAGCTGAAGTCGCCGACGAATCGGCTGACGATACGTGAGTGTGACTTTGGTGGTGGCGGGGAACCCTGCGACGATGATCAATCGATTAAAGATAGCCAGATCTTTCGTGTTAGTAAACGAAATCTTTATATGAATCATCGGTCTCCGTGGAAGGAGCGCGATCGTTACTCGAATCTATATGAATACTCTTTCAACATCGATCTCAATTCGATTATCGAGGATGCCGCGGGCAGTGACTCGTCCTAGTACGCAGCAAATAACAATAACAATAACAATAACAATTACAACTACAACTACAGTAACAATACCAACATAACTGACACTACTACAAGAACAAATACTGTCACTGCCATACCCTACACATCATCCTTTGCGGTCGAGTCGCTCGACTACATTGATTGGTTGTTATGCTCTAAGAATTGCGCCCACGTTGGCTCTATTATTATTATTATTATTATTACGATTAGTCGTCGGATATAGTTAAGCTCTGTCGATAGCAAAACGCTTTAGTAGGTCATAAACTATTTTTAAAAAACAATTTCTGGGTGTCAGCAGGGGGGGGGGGTTATCTGTAACCTGTAATCTATAATCTTTAATCTGTAACCTGTATCTATAAATCTACAACTATTACTCTTAATTCTAATGATCATTCTAAATCTTATGCTTAACTCGTAATAACTCTGTTTAAGTAGGCAAAATTCCATTTTCGATTGGCTTCCGTGTCGGGCTTTGATGTAGTTAAATTTAGATCACATTTGGTTGTTTAATTTATAAGTTTTGTATTAGCGCTAGTTGCAAGTTTTATCATTTCTTGTGCACGCTTAGTTGCAGTGAAAATGTCGCGTTGTTTTGTCTTATGATTTCTTGAAATTACAACACACCACCATTTATACATACCCTGTACTTAGAGCCACCCGTACAGTAAACTAACCCCTAACTCAACCCGAACTCTGAAAATTTAAATCAAATCTTGGTTCATACAAACTTTTACGTTTATTAAGCACCCTAAATCGTAGGCGTGGGTCACACTGTTGCCTCGTACAGCGGCGCGACAGTGTGACCAGATAGTTTTCAGTTGTCGCAGCTAAAATGTATGTAAAAAACAAAAAAAGCAAAATAACTAACACTATGTATGTAATATATATGCAATAATATACAGGGTATTTCAGCTACAATGTGAGAGTCTACAATTTCAAATCGCTCCCAAATTAATTACTTAATTTGATAGTTTTTATTCTAGTAAATTCTAAACAAATTCAATTAATTTCATTCTTTAAAACAAGGCGCTAAATATTGTTTAAATTAAAAATCTAATCACAATATTTGCCAGATTGTGTTCTAATTTTAATCGCCAAAACGCAGTTTTAATTACAGCTTTAATTTTTCATTTTTTTTTTTTTAATGAACTTTGGGAAGCGTATTTTAAGAGAGCACAAGGCACAGATGTTGGAGTTCTTAAAATGCAGCTGGAATACCCTAATTATACTAATCGAATGTTGAAAACCTTCATATCCCCGACGCCGCCACCTCCAATTGCAAAACGAATGAAACCAAAAGCAAAACCAAAGTCAACGATAAACCTAAGCTGAAAGAGTAAAAGTAAAAGAGTAAAAGTAATGAAAAGTAAAGAGTATAGAGTAAAAATGAGAATAAGATTAACTAAATACTAATTGCATGCACTTGAGCTCGCCATTTTAATTTTCATTGTAGTTAAACTTGAATTGAGTTTTTGTATGTTTGAAAATATTTGAAAATTTTTTGGGTTTTTGTAATTTTTGAGGCAGTAGTCACTTGTGCAATTTAGTTGAAATTTAATTAGTTTTTAAGGTTTCAGGATATAAATAATAATTAATTATAAAATTTGAATAGCCAAACAACTGCCATTTATATGCGATAGCAGACAAAACAAAACAAAAAAAGGAAGAGTATCAACAATTCTGTTGTTATTTCAGTTTTTTACAAACCGAAGCCGAACCGAACATCAATTGATATTTGATATTTGTAGTGTTGTATACCAATTTTAATAGCTGTGTAATTTTAATAAGCATCAATTTATTGGACACTAGGAACATTTGAAAATATATAAAAACAAAAATACAAAAAAATTCAAAATTGCCAAGTGACACTGCAAAAGCAAATTGTAGATCTATTAAAGCTATAATAAAACACCATACAAAAAAAAACGAAAAATGTTATCAATTGAGAGATAAATATTTATATGCTGAGTCATACGACATAACATAGTTATAAAATGTTGAACCGAAATGAATTGAAATGAATAGAAATGAATTGAATTGAATCGAATTGAAGTGTTCTGCCTGAGCTCTTGAATTTTAAGCGTTTAAAATGTTGGATTAAGATTTTCAATTGAATGTACTAGAACAATAAGAGGTCAGCTTACTGTAAAAGCGTGGGGCATAAGCAGCGGCAGGGGCAGGGGCAGGGGCAGTTGCTTGTGCCTAGTCTTAAAGGCTATAAATGTTACGCATTAACAATATATATATTATATTATATATTATATATGTATATATATATATAAACATACATACATAAATGAGTTCCTTTTAGCAATGGCAGAGAGTTATTAATGTAAACGAGAGCATGCAAATGCATAAATATATATATATATATATATATGCATTTAAATGTAATTACTTACACACACACACATGACATACATTATATACATAATAATTATACTTAAATGTTGGGCAATAAAATGTACTCTAACGTAGCAACTACAATACGAGCTGATGTTAACAATTTGCAATTAATAATAATATTAATATTAATAAAAACCATAAGGAAACACACAACAAAGACAGGTTAAATGCTACTGAACACACACACACACACACATATACACCTACTCATATACACACATATATATTCATATACACTCACTCAGAGTGGCCTGTCTCAAGTGACAAATGTGAGCCATTCTTTGTGCTTCTCCTACTGCTTCTTCCGTTTCCTGTCAATCGCCGCCATCTTTGAGTTACAGTTCATGTTATCATTGCTCTGTACCCCGCACATCCCTTACCGTAATCTTTCCATACACTCACTCCCTACACTCACTTGCATTCACACTCATACTGCATACAGTAACCCTCTAAAGCTCATACGCTCACACATTCATTCTCATACTCTTTCATTCCCACTCCCATTCTCTCTTTCTCTCTCTCACACACACACACACACACTAATGCCAATAAACTCTTTGTTTTTATCTTTTTTCCCCGAAAAAAATATAATACTAACTCTGACTATGGATTAAAAAACCATACACCGTATATATTTATATAAATTTTCGTATGTCTCTCTGACAAATCCTGACTAACCAAAAACTAAAAACTGAAACCAATAACAAAAACTCAACGCAATTGAGTGAAAGCTTGCGAGGGTCGCTTAAACACTAACGTTCAAGATAAATGCGTTCAGAAATGCCTCCTCAATTGGGTGAGTTGCCTAACACAAGCACCAAATCTCTATATACTATACCAAACTAAACTATATTTTAGTAATTGCTTATAGCTAAGGTTACACGACCCCATCTATTTCCCGCCCCATTTTTGGTTTCTCTATAATGTCAACTGCAATATTGCTATCTAGATCAAGTGCAAAATGCTTCATTTATATTTTAAATCCTTTATGAGAAAAACATTGTTTTTATAATTTCAAATTTCAAATCAAATTATTAAATTTTAAATTATAAATTTTAGCCAAGATTACAATACCATATTATGTTTATACTTCAATGTCTGAAAACTAATTTTAATATTTGTGTTAAAGCTCTAATTTTTGTTGTTTTAAAACAAATGCAAAATCCTAGATCTAATGCCCTATAATTACAACTAATTATTTAGCTGAAATCCAAAAATTCCACAAACATCTATCATACTCTACACCACAAACACACATATATATATATATATTAAACCCATTCACACACTCACAGCATTTTATGGAGAGAGCAACATTTGTGCACATTATTCATATATTAGTATAACATTAATTGGCATAGTATAAATTTCAATAATACTATTAATACGCTTAATAAATTAATGAACAATTTTCAATTTGTTGAAAAGCATGCAATGTTTCAAATGTTTTTTTCCCTCCATATTGGCACTGCATTATAACATTATAATTATAATTTGGCATTCAAATTATCATTTAGCCATAGATCAAAGAGAACAGCGAAACGAAAATGAAAACAAAAAAGAAATACAACAACATTTCTGCAATCATATAACAATTATTTCAATTATTTATATTTGTTTCGATTATTATTTCGATTATCAATGTTATTAGCCGCTGGGTTTACGCCTCGATAGCAGCGCCCAAATAATTGAATTATTTATAATTAATTATGTTTATAACCAACTCGACAAAACGCATTCGAATAAAGTGTACTTCATTATCCATTTTGTGGCTTGCCGAACAGTCGAGTGCAACGTACGCACAGGGTTGCTTCATTTGTAATTTATGAATTCTATTCAGTTAATATTACGTAGGAAATCATAGATGTTTAAGAGTTTGTAATATTTATAATTCAGTTCTTATATTATGTATATACGGAATAATGATTATAAACATAGTTATGTTGATGTCAAAATTATATATATATTTTTTGTATATTATTTTTTATATATTTACATATATTTTTTTAAATATTAATATATTATTTTTTATATATTTATATAATGTTTTTAAAGCAATTATTTAGAAAAAGAATTTATTTGAATTTATAATGTTGCTTTACATGGGGACAATGATTATAAACATATTAAAATGACTGTCAAAATTATATAAGTTTTTTATACATTTATATATATATTTTTTTTGTATATTTCTATATTATTTTTTTATATATTTATTTTTTTAATATATAATATATTTTGTTATATCCAATTATATTTTGAAATTCTATTCATTTATATTTATAATATTTATAATAATAATATTTAATATGAAATTATAATTATAAAATTATTAACAAGATTTGTATTCTTTATATATTTGTGTATTTAATTATATTTTATATATATTTTAGTTTTAGTTTTTAAACTGAAATTTGTTTTCTATAGAAATTACCTTTAGATTTAGTCAACCTTTTAATTTTAATACACTTTTTTTCCAGTGTACTTTACGTGCTGTTGTTTGAGTTGATTTGTGCTAAAAAAAATGACTGCATTTTAAATTATATTTAATTTTTAATGTGCCACTGTTACTGGCATTTTACACATGTTTTTTATATTCATTATATATATATCTATAAGATATATATTTTAATTTTTGTTTTGATATTTTTTTTCGGTTTTTATTTGTTTTGTTCTTTGGTTTTTATGGCCAAACCAAACCACAAAGCATTAACAAGAGTTCCAACTACACCGAAAACCATAGAAATGGGGCTAGAATTTGTAATAAAATATCGAAATATATTCGAATTAGTGATTCGTAATTCGTAATTAGTTTTGTCAAATTTGTTGTAATGATAATTCGAACACTTTTAAATGTTGCACATTTGTTATTTATGTGCTGAAACGAAACGTTTGTAGTTGTATTAAATAAATATTAATTTACATTTATTACAATTCCAAAAAAAATGCAACTAATCGCGCGCCTTGATGCGCCAAAAATTTCTCACTCTGCTCTCTCTCTCCCCCTCTGCAATCTACGCCTCTGTTCGGCTGGCTTAATTACCGTATAGGTAATTCCAATAGTTTAGCCCAGCTGGTGGAGAACGAGATACCACTGGCGCAAATGGACATGCCCGTCTATACACAGCAGACGGCAGCACAGACCCGTCAGTTCCGGCACCACAAACAGCGACACTTATCCGGCGGTGGCGGTGGCGGTGGAGGCATCACGGATCTGGCATACGAGAATCAATTGGCGGCGGCGGCAACGGCTGCTGGCGGCTGCAGTGAGGATGAGCTGGACAATGCTGATGTCGTTGTGGTTGGCGGCAATGAGGTGGTTGCTGCTGTCGCAGCCATAGCTGCCAGTAATAAGGCGCGTGAGATGCGCAACCGCAACCAGCGCAGTGGCAGCTATAGCAATCTCTTTGATGTCGACTTTGATGCCTCGGCCACAGCAGCAGGCAGTAGCACAAATGCTGACTCCCACCACAAACAGCCCACAGCCGGTGTGGCACTGCTGGCAGCTGCCATGGCGGGCAATAATACGGAGCAGCATAAGTCGGAGAACATGTACAGCAATGTGCCCCAGGTGACAGGTGCCACGGCCACAGTCACAACCACAGCCACCGCTACAGCTACACCTACAGATGCCGCTGCACTTCATGTCTACTCCAACATTATAGACGAACGCGCGCAACAACAACAACAACAGCAGCAGCAGCAGCAGCAGAAGCAGAAGCAGCAACAACAACAACAGCATCAGCAGCAGCGACAGCGACAACATTGCGAACAGCTGCAGCTGCAACCCGGCAGCGTCTTAAGCTCCACGCTGCTAAGCGATGATCTCGATCTGGATGATCCCGTGAGCGCCTCCTTTGTAAGCCAGCAGCATCGCAGCAAGCATGCAGCCGGCGATGGTGCCGAGCAGCTCAAATCCGCGGACAGACTGCGCATGCTGCACGACACGACCATGATTGATACGGCACTCGATCTCGACAGTCTGGATGGCTCCAGCATGGGCAACAGCTCGCAGTCGTGCCTGGTCAAGTCGGCCAAGGGCTCAGGCAATCCCACAGCCGCTGTGGTGCCCATTGTCTGAGGGGCAACACAGTAATCCTACTGACCCGCCCAGAGTCCTCACACAGAGAGACCACAGAGAGACCACAGAGAGTCCACAGTCATTAGTTGCTAATAATTACCATGTAATATATAATATTTATAGCACATATGTTTTGAGAATGCGTTCATATAGTATTATATTATTTACTTGGTCCCACTCTGTCGGTTTTAGGTTTTAAGTTCCATTTTTTATACCTCCAAACCTTTTTTTACAATTTCCAATTCAAATTAAATCAATTTTACATACAAAATCACAATACAATAATAACAACAACAACAAAAAAAAAACAACAACAAAAAGCAACAACAAAAAACAACAAAACAAAAACAAGAAGAAGAAATTGAACCTATCAAGAAGCAACTAAAATAATACCTTAAGGCGTTACGCGTATATAAAGAGAAAGATTTAAAGAAGAGTAAATATATATATACATATAAATTAAAAATCTTAATAAATATACATATATATATGTATATATATATATATACAGTTAAAGAAACAATTAAAAATACATATACATATACAAAACGTGGTGAACAATGTTAACAATTCAATGGCATTAAAAATGAATAAATCAATACTAAATATAGATATAACTGTAATAATATATACATACATGCATACATACTATATTGTATTGTATTATTAACTG
>JBANCZ010001468.1:0-21464 GCA_037040025.1 Sphaerogastrella javana | reverse complement strand
AGAAGAAAAGGGGACAGAGAGAGAGAGAGTGAGAGAGATAGAGAGAGAGAGAGAGAGAGAGAGAGATAAAGATATTGAGGGATCGGAAAGAATATGCTAATATGTATAAAGGGACTTGGCACAAGCAAAGTAAAGATATGTATCGTTGGTCAAGAATTAGTTTACACATTGAGATAAAATTATTTGTTTTAACTTCTTAACGTAAAACACAGATACTTAGATAGAATTTAAGGGTAAATTAAGCATTAAAATAACAAAAACAAATATGATTCACCTCTTCGGCTGTCAAGAAACTCTTTACACGACGCGTTGTTTAATTCTGTTTAACTAGAGTTAAATAATATTAATTATAGCGGCAACTGTTTGTCTAGACTAGACAAATTTTAATATATTTCATGAGAATGTTGTTCATTGCTATGATCTTAGATGACATTTAGATGCAATTTGCTATGTGCATAACAAAAGCTTCAAGATTTAATGGGCAGCACAAAGACGTCGGGTAAATATTGATAAAAAAGCAGAAGGATTACAGAGTGAAAGCAAGAAAAGCAATGGCAAAAGGATTAACCTAAATAAATACAAAACCAATGTAAAAATTGTGCCAGGCGCCAAACCCACAAAAAAAAAATGAAGAAAGAAATGGTAGACGAGAAGAAAACATAAACCAAACTAAAGGATGTATAAAAGGGGCATAGGAAACGCCAGACTCAATGAGCTAGGGCTACATTTGTTTGACCGGGGTTAGAACTCGAGACATTCTACTCTTTATTATGAGTAGGACAAATGGCAAAAGATATAGCCCGACTGACTGACTGACAGCTGGATGAGCCGACGACCGCAATGATCTATCGTTGGAGTATAAAAATGCGCTGGAAAGCACTGGCAAAAAGCAAACGCCAAAGTGAAATAATAAAAGTCGACAAAGAGCTACAACAAAGTGCAGCGAAGGAGGGCAGATGAAGTGCAGGAAAATGATGAGAAAAACAAATGCGCGTAAAGGGATATTGTGGCTAAATGCAGGCGAAATGTCGGCAGACGATTGGATGGACGGACAGATGGAGAGATGGACGCATGGAGAGATGGACGGAGTGAAAGACTAGCGGCCACTTCATTATGTCGGCAATGCATGAAGTGTTGAAAAATGATTCCCACAGCAAAGTTGGTGTCAGTGGCAGTGGAGTAGGAGTAGTCGACAGCGGAGGCAAGTTGCAGGCGTCGGGGTGTTGCAAGTGCATTTGACTTTTATGCTTACACCGAAACGCCCAAAGGGGCAACGGACCAAGGCGAGGTGTATGGGCAGTGGCTTGGCGTTGAAACGAATCCGCTTTTGCACAAAGCGCCGCAAGGATTTTCAAATAGTTTCCCAATGCAACAGACAAGCAAGCAGCAAGAAGGGAGCAGTGAGTGGCAAATGCCAAGTGGCAAGTGGTAAGTGGAATGTGGAAAGTGGAAAACTGTTTGCCAGGCAGCAGTAGCAACAGCAGCAGCAACATTCGAGGCGTTAAGTGCAGCGGATACTGAGCGCACAGCTGTGTCCAGGACTCTTTCACTCGCTCTTGTCCCCCATGCCACGCCCCCTTTCTGCATTGACAGTACTTTGGCACCATCAGGCGCGCAGTCGCCCACTCGCCCAGTCGACGTCATCATCAGCGTTGTCGTAAATTGTTTACTTGATGCCAGGCAAAAGTTACTTCAAACAAAGTCATGTGGACACTGAGCAGCAGAAGCAGCAACAACAACAGCAACTGGAACAGCGTATCCTTCCTAGGGGTATGCCTGCCATGAGACATCAGCTAACGCTGCCGACCATCAAGTTCATAATGCGTTGTGTTCTCTTCCTCTTCTATTATTTTCGGTGGTATTGGGGCCACATAATGTGAGTTCTTTAAAAGTTTTTTTTATGCACATGGCCACACTCATAGACTGACTGCACGCACCTCCACATTTACAACCCGCTGGCCTCTACTTCCTTCCCTCTTAAACTCACTCATTGCTTGGCTGCATTGTGCATATTACAGTAATAATGAGCTAAGCCACAAAGTACCAGCTGATGATTCAATCTGACAATCCGCTGCTCATCTGCTTAGTTAAGTTGAGGTAGAAAAGGAATGCCAAAGTCTCAGGGTCTCGAATTTGAAATGATATCTCGCTGTATCTATGACTACAAATATAAATGAAATGCAGAATTGTATTGAATGCAAAACCATTAAAACCGATTAATTTTTAGAAACCGAAATCTAAGATCGAATCCAATACCGGATTGAAAGTAACATTTTTTTTTTCTTTTTACTACTGTTTCGTTTTCTTTGTCAAATCAATTGATAAAAAATTCAAAATATAATAATCATATCCACAATACAACGGAATCACAATTAAAATTATAATATGTTTCAAAAATGGAACGTGATAAAACTCCAGAACAGAACATTACATCGCATTTGTCTCTCCTTCTTGTTAATCTGTATATTGATCTATGTCGGCCTCCATCTAAACCTGAACGAAGACCCAGAAGGTTTACAAGCTAAGAGTTTTTCTATAAGCACGGCTGCCTGTAATATTTTAGCATTGAATCCATTCTCGAAAACGGCCCTCAAACACATGAGATGGTATGAAAACATAAAGTGTCCACGGCGTCAATTCTTTGAAGCTGTAACCTCAAGGGATGGAGAGAATTATTTGCAGTTATTGCTTAAAAAGGCGGACATTTTCAACTTGTATGGCGTGAAAAATCTATCGACGATTTACTGTGAATATAAAAAGATTAAAAGTATTCACGACACCAAAAACACATACACAAATGTGGGCGGTTTTCATTTAAATCCCCAGCAGTCGATATACAAGATGATGAAGGGCAATTTGATTATAAGAATATTCTGCATTCCAGAGGCTGAAAGGAATAGGACCCTATATCATGATGTGCTCTTCTTTGTGGCACCACCGATAGACAAGGACGTTTACCAGCCCACAGATCATTTATCCGTCATGATATTAGGCATCGATTCGATGTCCCATATGCATTTTAAACGCTTCATGCCAAATGTGATATCATATCTTTGGCAAATGCAACCACACGCTGTGGAATATTGGGGCTACACCAGTGTGGGTAAGAATTCCTATTCGAATTTGGTGCCACTGCTCAGTGGACTGAATGTAACAGAATTTGAGGCTGGATGTTATAATGATCATGCGAACTTTGATGCATGCCACCTGCTGTGGCATGACTTCAAGAAGGCCGGCTATAATACTAGCTTTGGCGAGGATTCAAAAAATGGTGGCACCTTTAACTATCAAACGAAAGGGTTTGGAAAATCACCCACTGATAACTATTTGCGCCCGGTGATGTTTGAAATTGATGCGCATACACGCTATACGATTGTAAAGGATTTAATCGACTGCTCTGCCGACAGAAACTATGCCGAGATACTGTTTGATTTTATTTACAAATTGAGCCCACACTTCAAACGTGGACCACATTTTTCTATGTTTTGGCAGGTAACCGGTGCGCATGATGATTTCAACTATGCGGCCCTCTTCGACTTGGAATATCTTCGTCTAATAAAGAGCCTCCATTCACAGTTGGTACTGAATACTACGCTTGTATTACTCTTATCCGATCATGGTCTTCGATTTGGCCCGTTTCGTGCCACAGACCAGGGCATGTTAGAGGAATCGCAGCCATTGTTATTGGCCATCATTCCGCACTGGATGCATTTAGCTTATCCTCTGGCCATTGCCAACTTCCAGAAGAATGCGCGCAGTCTAACAACCCCATTCGATCTACATTTCACACTTAAAGATCTTACGAATTTGACACAATTGGAGGATCAGAAAATTATCGAACGTACCCAAGCACTCTATCGTCTCGGGCATGCAAATATACCACGAGGCATTAGCCTCTTTCTACCAATACCATGGGTTCGTAACTGTGAAATGGCTGCCATTGACGATACCTACTGCTCGTGCAAAGGCCTCAATCATATCTCGACTGATGATAAAAGATGGAGGCGTGCAGCTGAGCTTGTTGTTATGCGCATTAATTTCCTGATCCGCAATTATGAATTATGTCATCCATTACACCTACATAAGTTTCTTGCGGCTTATATGCTCGAGAAGAAGCAGTCCGAGCAAGGTTTTAAGATCAAAGTGCGTGTGGAAACAATGCCCGGTAGAGGAATATTTGAGAGCATTATATCGTTTATTGATGGAAAAATGACTATTAATGGAGAAATTCTACGTTCCAATCGATATGACAAGCAGTCGTATTGCATACAAAATCATTGGCTAGAAATGTATTGTTATTGCTTTTAGAATTAAATGGAAGTTAATATAACTTTATTTTTATACCGTATTTTGGGATAATATTAAACCATTTGACTTGTTCGATCTTAATATGTTTAATATATTATAAATTCACACAACATTTGATATCAATATGTTATTAATTTATAAAAAGCTGAACATACTTATTAACTAATAATTTTTTTGTGTTATAACTACTGTTACGTTTTGTTTGTCAAATCTATTGATGAAAAAATATAATAATCATATCCACAATACAACGGAATCACAATTAAAATTAAAATATGTCTCAAAAATGTAACGTGATGAAACTCCAAAACAAGACATTACATGGCATTCTTCTGACCTTTGTGTTAATCTGTATATTGATCTATGTCGGCCTCCATCTAAACCTGAACGAAGATACAGATGGTTTACAAGCTAAGAGTTTTTCTATAAGCACGGCCGCCTGTAATATTTTAGCATTGAATCCATTCTCGAAAACGGCCCTCAAACACATCAGATGGTTTGGAAAAGTGAAGTGTCCACGGAGTCAATTCTTTGAAGCTGTAACCTCAAAGGATGGGGAGAACTATCTGCAGTTATTGCTTAATAAAACGGACATTTTCAACTTGTATGGCGTGACAAATCTATCGAGTGTTTACTGTGAATATATAAAGGTTGAAAGAATTCACGACACCAAAAACACATACACAAATCCGGGCAGTTTTCATTTAAATCCCCAGCAGTCGATATATAAGATGATGAAGGGCAATTTGATTATACGAATATTCTGCATTCCAGAGGCTGAAAGGAATAGGACCTTATATCATGATGTGCTCTTCTTTGTGGCACCACCGATAGACAAGGACGTTTACCAGCCCACAGATCGTTTATCCGTTATGATATTAGGCATCGATTCGATATCCCATATGCATTATAAACGCTCCATGCCAAATATGATATCATATCTACGGCAAATGCAATCACAAGCTGTCGAATATTGGGGCTACACAAGTGTCGGTAAGAATTCCTATCCGAATTTGGTGCCACTGCTCAGTGGACTGAATGTAACAGAATTTGAGGCTGGATGTTATAATGGTCATGCGAACTATGATTCCTGCCACCTGTTGTGGCATGACTTCAAGAAGGCCGGCTATAATACTAGCTTTGGCGAGGATTCTAAATTTGTTGGTACCTTTAACTATCAGAGGAGAGGCTTTGGAAAATCACCCACTGATAACTATCTGCGCCCGGTGATATTTGAAATTGATGAGCATACCCGCTATACCATTTTAAGGGATTTAATCGTTTGCTCTGCCGGCAGAAACTATGCCGAGATACTGTTTGATTTTATTTACAAATTGAGCCCACACTTCAAACGTGGACCACATTTCTCTTTGTTCTGGCAAGTAACCGGTGTGCATGATGAATTTAACTATGCACCGTTCGTCGACCTGGAATACTTTCGTCTAATAAAGAGCCTCCATTCACAGTTGATACTGAATACTACGCTTGTATTACTCTTATCCGATCATGGTCTACGATTTGGCAAGTTTCGTGCCACAGACCAGGGCATGTTGGAGAATTCACAGCCATTGTTATTGGCCATCATTCCGCACTGGATGCATTTAGCTTATCCTCTGGCCATTGCCAACTTCCAGAAGAATGCGCGCAGTCTAACAACCCCATTCGATCTACATTTCACACTTAAAGATCTCACGAATTTGACACAATTGGAGGATCAGCAAATTATTGAACGTACCCAGGCACTCTATCATCTCGGGCATGCGAAAATACCACGAGGTATTAGCCTCTTTTTACCAATACCATCGATTCGTGATTGTGAAATGGCTGCCATTGGAGACACCTACTGCCCATGCAAAGGCCTCAATCAAATCTCGACTGATGATGAAAAATGGAGACGTGCAGCTGAGCTTGTTGTAAAGCGCATTAATTTTCTGATCCGCAATTATGAATTATGTCATCCATTACACCTACATAAGTTGCTTGCGGCTTATATGCTCGAGAAGAAGCAGTCCGAGCAAGGTTTTAAGATCAAGGTGCGTGTGGAAACAATGCCCGGTAGAGGAATATTTGAGAGCATTATATCGTTTATGGATGGACAAATGACTATTAATGGAGAAATTCTACGTTCCAATCGATATGGCAATCAGTCGTATTGTATAGAAAATCATTGGCTAGAAATGTATTGTTATTGCTTTCAGGATTAAACGGAAGTTAATATTACAATATTTTTTTTTATCGTGTTTCAGGATTATAGTAAACTATTTTACTTGTTCGATAGAATATGTTTAATATATTATAAATTCACTCAATATTTGATAGCAATGTGTTATTAATTTAAAATAAGTAGAGCACACTTTCCAAGAGAGAGATAAATACATAGATCGAGAGAGATGAAGAGAGAGAGAGAGAGACAGTGAGATAGTTAGGGAAAGAGATAGAAATATATGAACGTACATAAAATGTGTTGAATTACTGCACGTCAAATTGTTGTAAAATGAAAATAACAGCAAAAAGAAACGAAGCAAAGAAAACATCAAGTGCAGAGAAAGCGAGATGGATAGACAGAGCAGGATATAAAAACAGAGACAGAACTGGAGAGAGAGATAGATGGAGAGCGAGGGCGATAGAAAGAGCAAGAGATGCAACACTGACAGTGACATGGACGTCACTTACAAAATGGAAGTCCATGGTCCAAGTTCTCCCGCTGCCCCACCCATTGCCACTCCCACTGTCACTCCCACTCCCTGTTATCCGCACTGTCCACAGTAGCGGTTGCATTGCTTTCAAAGTGTCCAGCAACCTTTTGCTTCTTTATATGTGTATATGTGTGTGTGTGTGTGTGTAGCTGGACACTCTATTTGTATTTCCTCTGAAAATTTATTGTAAAACTTAAAAGTTTTGATGGAAAAATGAAATAAATAGTGACATCACTAAAAGTAAAGAAATTATAAAGTGTCACCGGGGATGATAAGTGGGCTACAACAACAACAGCAACAACAACAACAGCAACTATAACAATAATAGCAACAGCAAGTACGTCGGCAACAGCATCAACAGCAGGAGTGACATTGCTTGCAACAACAGCAACATCAGTAACAACAACATCAGCAACAACAAATGCAATGGCAACGACGAGCACAAGTTGAGGCAGGACCGTCAGGACTTTAATAAGGACATTGGACAAGCAACAACAGCAACATCAGCAGCAGCAACACCAACAACACCAACAACACCAACATCAGCAGCAGCAGCAGCAACTCTGCTGCCATCAGAATGAGAGGACACATGGACATAGGACGCTAGTGGTGGCACGTGCGGAGGCCAAGGAGCGGGTTGATTTAAACCAAAACATGCAGCAAAGCACACAATCAGGCGCTAGTGATGACACACAAACTGCTCTCGCATGATCGTGAGTTGCGTGAGTTGCGTGAATATCGACAGGCAGCAGTGATATGCAGCTAAGCTTTCTAAAACATAATTTTATATACTCTAAATATTTCTATAATAAATAAATAATTAAATAATAATATACGTTATACCTGCATCCCACTCTCTGTATCTTCCTCTCTCTCTCTCTCTCTCTCTCTCTCTCTCTTCCCCTGTTTTAAATACAAAATTTTCTATAATTATACAAAAGTCGTGAGAGTAATTTGATTCATACGCTCTGTTGCCTACTGGCAGCTATAGGTTAAGCGTTGCCAGATGCAATCAAATACACACACACACACACTCACATACACATACATACACTTGCACACAGGCGTAGATACACATACAGATACACACATAGAGCGACTTACGGATGGACTCACTCACATGGGGGCAACTCGGAGAGGCAGCAAATTGACAGCCTCAACGAGCAGAACGTCAAAAAACTTGAGAACTATTAAAGTTCTTTTATTTTGCAATGTTTATATATATATATACACACACATATAACTTTTTTTTTATTTTATTTTATTTATTTATTTATTTTTTTTTTGTTTTGTTGCTGCCACAAGTTTAATTCTGGCTACATTCTCAACTAGCACATATTCTCTGAGGACAAGAAAAAAAAGGCAGATAGAATGCAGGACATTCGCTTAAAGTTTTGCTACTACTTCTGCTCTTGTTGCTGCTGCTTCTGCCGGCTGTCAGAGTTTGCTTTTTGCCCTCGCCTTCATTCATGCAGCGCCTGTTTAAGTTTCCATCATTATTTAGCACAAAGACAGAGGCGACAAACCACAAGGGGCAACGTGCCACACGCCGCACGCCACATGCCGCATGCCGCATGCCGCATGGTCTTCAACTGACCAGCGAATGCAGCGTGGCAGAGCGTCACAGCATTTTCTCTCTGTGTTTCTGTGGCCCAAAGGCCCCCAAATGCCTGGAACTCTGGACAGCTGAGCGTCTGAAATGCTACGAGCCATTTGAATGCTTTGGCGCTCTTAACACTTTGATGTTGATGATTCTTCCAGAGCAAAGAAACAAAAGAAAAAAATATACTCACAAAATAAAGAAATGTTGGGGAAAAAAAAAATTCCACACATTTAAATAATTGCTTCAGGCTGTGGGAAAACTTTAAAGTTCATAGAGTTAAAGAAAGTTTCTAAAGCAGAATGGGTTTAAAGTGTGTTTGAAATTAGTTTGGATAAGCCAAAAATTATAAACAGATTTAGCTATTTAACAGCTTAAATTAAAATGAGAATTAAATAATCTATTTTAATTAAATCACTCAAATTCAAGAAAATCAAAAATTATAGAAAAAATTAAATCAATATCATCAAAAATCCAGAAAAATTTCGTTTAAAGATCTTCTCTGAGAGTGTGTCTTTTAAGAAAAATATTATTGTATAAAAATTATATTAGAATTTATTTAAAGTAAATAAAATTCTATATTCAATAAAAATTAACAAAATTAAAAAAATATAAAATAATAAATTAATTAAAATTAAAAATAAATATAATGTTAAGTATTATAACTAGATTTCTTCACAAATTCCTTGCATTTTCTATCTGATGAAATTTCATAGCTTAGCCCTGCCAACTCGCAGGCCTGCACACGCCTCGCTTGGCCCAACGAGTGGACAGCTTTCAGGCAGGTTGACATATCAAAAGTTACTCCAAAAAAAAAAATTTATATATATATATATTTTAAAAGAAATGTTTGCACTTCACTTTTTTTTGGCACTGGCCAAAAAGTTTTCAATTACAACATTATAAAGATCGACAAGCTGTCTACGGCAATATGGTCATAACACACACATACACAGAAGGAGAGAGAGAGAGAGAGAGAGGGATGTACTAATACTAACACACTTAGCTACACCCATGTGACTAAAATTATTATTTATATGCGCTGCGAACGAAATTCATGTTCGACACACGTCTCCAAGGATTAAGAGGACTGACCACAAAATCATCAGCAGGAGCAGCAGCAGCATCAGCAGCAAAAACGCCCAAAAAGTGTTTTGCGGCCAATGGCCAAAAGGAGCTGCTGATGGCTGGAACATTCTGATGAGAGAGGGGTGTGTGGAGAGGGGAGGTGAGGTGGCAGGTGCAACGAAGTTTGACGTGTGTCTGAGCTGTGAAGTTTTGCGCTCTAAACTACACAGAAATTTTTGTGTATAAAAATGCGCCAGGAGTCAATTGAAAGGAGTAGGAGAAGAGCAGAGAGAAAGACGTAGATAGAGAGAAATACAAGAAAAAAGATGGCATTATGTAGAAGAGTGAAAGACGGATATTGTAAGAGAAGTGGGAAGGTAAGAAGAGCTAGTGAATTATGTAGAAAAATGCTCCCAAGACGCGCAGACAGAGAGCTAAACGCTGCCAGAGATCTGTAGAATAGAGCACAAAACTGCCCATCAAGTGGGGTAACCAACCAGAGAAAGAGGAAAAGAGACAGAGAGAGAGAGAGAGAGAGAAAGAGTGCAAGTTAGTGTAAGTTAGTGTAAGTGTGAGTGAGAGAAAGGGTCTGTGGGGCGAACTTTCCACTCGATGTTTGTATGTGTGGGTGAGTGTAAAAGCGAAGTGTGTCCGAGCTGTCAAAAGCCACTATAAACTTGTGACGTGTCAAGCGTCACAACATGCTCCAGGACCCTAACACCACCCACACTACACCCACAATACATCCCAATAAACCCCAATATACCCCGGTATACTCCAATACACCCCAATACATACACACACACATACACGCCCCTTCCCCCTTGTCCCATACAAACACATACGCCCACTGCATGTGAAAACTTTTGAATTTATTTTTCTTTTGCTTTCTGCCATGTTTTCTTTATTATTTTCTGCACTGTTTTTTTTTTTTTTTGGCTTTTTAGAGTAAGTATATAATTTTTTAATAACGGTAAACGGCATGCCATGAATGACAGTTGAGCGAGTGCCAAGTGTGGGGTTGGGTTGGGGATACAGTGGGGTCACTGGAGCGCTTCTCTTTAGACACTTTCTGTCTCTCTCTCTCTCTTACTCACTCTCTCTTTCTCTGTGTTGTGCATTGTACATAACTGTCAGCTTAAGTGAAAAATGTCATACACGCGTCTGTTCGAAAACAACAACGACAAAAAAAATAATAAAAAATAAAATAGAAAACTGAAAAAAATGAACGAAATGTATATAGAGCTGACGTCCTGTCTGGCCTCAAGAACTTTGAATGGCGTGCAGCGCGAACGCCCCCTGGCGGTCAGTGTGCGCAAATTTTGCACATCAAAATCACACGGCATGTCAATGTCACTTGCAAGCTGACCAAAACGACGATGAGCACTTGCCATGGCTAAGGTGTGGGTGTGGGTATGAGTGTGGGCGGAAGTTCTACCCAATCTTTCCCTCTTCTGCCCATACATTTCCCTTCTCTCCCTCTCTCTCTCTCTGATTGTCTGTCACATTTCATTTCGGTGGTTTTCCCACTGTTCTCAGCTGGCATTGGGCGTCACAAATCCTTCATGATTTCAGGAACATTTGTAGCTCAATGCATGGCTCGGACACATAATTATGATATTCACCTGACATTTGGGCATTGGTTTGGGTATTCTTTGTACTCAATCGGACTGTCAGGGCTTTTAGAATTAATTTAATTGAAATCTTTATATAATTAAATTTGTATTATTATTGAAAGAAATAATGATAGATTGGATTTAGATTGGATTCCTTCTAGGACATATTGTTTTTCGACATAATTTTCGCATACCTCATACGTAGGTTTCACCCAAAATGAATATTATATTTTCTCAATCTGTTATACTATGAATAAGGCTTTCCATACTTTGCTTTGGTTATAATTGTTTCGATTATTTTGTGTCAGTATGACCAAACTTATGTTGCTCAAAAAAGAAATAATGGTCAACTCTAATGAGGCGAATTCAAATAAACAGCTGTCAGCGTTGCCAGATGCGCATATTTTGATACTTAATTCTTGAGCATTATTTAAATATAATATAACAATATTGTAGGATCAGCGACCTTTTTTAAGCGACCTTTTTTTAACGGTATAGTTTTCGATAATTTTACCGTCTGTCTTTATTCGTATCATATCATAAAATTTATTTATTATAATTAATGGATTGTTCCTTTAACAACGTCTATTATTTCATTATTATTAATCAATTACTTTCACTTTTTCCTTTTAGTTTTTCCTTTAGTTGTCTAATATGTTCGCTTTTCATTTTGTGCCTCGCTTTTCTGAGGATTTTCTCAACAATATATATATATATTATTTTTATTTAATGTTTGTTTTTTTCTATCGTCTTTCTTTACTACTTACTTCAACACTTTATTCCATTTACTCCTATTTTTCTGTCATTCTAACTCTTCTTGTTTTTAATATTATTCCCTCAATTTTCTTTAATTCTTTTTGAATTCGTTTACTTTTTCAATCATATTATTTGAATTCTTAACAACTTCATTGGCTTGTTTGATGGCTAAATGCGCTAGATTCATCAACTATGCCAAGTGAGTTTATAGTCTGAATTTAACTAAAATAAGAACAATCCATTTAATGGAACTGCATATACAATAGAGGGGGGAACTCTCTCTTTCGCACTCTTTTTTTTTGCTCTCTCTTTTCTAGAATCTCTATGTGTGTTGCTCTGCCTCTGCCTTTTCCTTTCCCCACACATGTTTTATAATACACAATAAACATTTATTTCTAAAATTGTAAATGTATTTGAATGTGTGTGTGTGTGTATGAGTGAGTGTGTGTGTGGGTGTGTGTTGGTGTGTATGTGTGTTAGTGTGTATGTATTGCATAAAAGGCCACTGACATTTTACAATCGGACTTGTGACTGAGCCTGAGAGACACTTGCCCAAATGAACATTTGGCAAAAAGAGTTTACAAGGTAAAAGGGAAAGGGATAGATAGATGGATACGAAGAGAGGCAGTGGGAGGGATATAGAGAACCTAGACGTAAGAGTAAGAGTGAGTCTGAGACTGAGTGACAGTCGGCAAGACAGCCGACAATGTTCAGTTTTCAAATAGTCAAACACTAAGATGGCAATACTTACTATACACACACATACACACACACACACACACACACACATATATATTCAGAGCTTAGACACATTCTGAGAGAAAGAGAAACAGAGAGAGAGAGGGAGAAAGAGAGAGGTATAGACAAAGAGACACACGCTGGAGAGAGGAATAGATACTGCTAACTAAACAAACACGTACATACTTGTATGTCAAAAGTATTTCGAGATTTTTAGCTACAAAACTGCCAATAACAAAACTCCTAAACACCCCCCGCCCCCCTAGTCACACACTCACACACAGACCCTCCCATACCCTACAACCCTTCAATAGCCCTTTAGCATCAAGGCATATGCAGTTTGGACATACTATAGATAGAGAGAGGGGAAGAGAATCACTAAGTGAGGGGGTAAAGAAGATATCATCTGAGGCAAAGACAAGCAAATGATGAACTGGCAGAGAAAACTGCAAAATTTAACCCAAAACAAAATGAAGGAAATACCTCGCACCGCTGCATGCCACATGCCACATGCCACATGCTACATCTCATCAATGGGCGGCGTATGAGAGAGCAAAATGAGCAAAAATCTGCCACTGTCCTGGTGGTTGACAACTCTACAAAAGTTTTTCATATATTTTGCTTCAATTTTTTTTTTTTGTTTTTTGTTGTTTTTACTCTTTGTCATGTACATGAAATATTTTATTTTCATTTGTGATTCTCAAGTGAACCTAACATACTCTATATACATCTATAACTGAAATCTTTAGTTTTCCCTATGTTTGATTTTTTTTTTCTTGGAGTTGAAAAATAGTTGACATTTTAAGTTTTATTTGAGTGCGTCTCTGTGTTTTGTTTTCAGTTTGTTTTTTTTTTTCTTAACTGGAACTGATGACAGTGACATGCATGCAAATGCATTTAATTGGAAGGCTTTTATCTAACTCTTTCTCTATCAGACACACAAATGCGTTGTGTTTTTCTCTCTCTCTCTCTCTCTCTCTCTCTGTCTGTGTGTCTCTCTCAATCTGTTAACAATAAAATAATTGTTCGCCATGTATTTTTCATTTATTCAAATAGCTTTCGTTCACTTGGCTAGCTTGTCAATTAAATAGAAATATATATATGAACGGCATAAAAATAAATAAAAATAATGGAACTCGTTTATCAATTTAGGAATTGACCCTGAGATAAGCCATTCATTATACCATTATACTGCCATAAAATAAGTTTTCTCTGTGCTCCATCAGATTCAATTGATTTTACTTCATGTGGGGAAACTGTGCTGCATTTTCTTTTGCCATCGTTTTCTTTATTCTGCTTGTCGCTTGTCAATCAAATTGCAACTTTCAGGCAATTCCAACTGTCTTTCTTGCCGTGCAATTACTTGTGTTCTACTATATACCTTCGTATTAACCCATCCATCCATCCATCCATCCATTGAATTCTATCCAAGCATCCATGTATTTGTTGTACGAAACCCTACATCTATCCATCTATTCATTCCTTCAGCTGTCCATCTAAGCACAAACGTTTCAACTGTCCAAAATGTCTATTCAACTGGCCATCTAATTGCTGCAGTCAGTTCACCCGGTTGACCAACTTCTTGCTTCCTCTTCAACCTCCGGCAACCCACACACAAGGTGGGTGTAGTAGTATCCTTATGTTTGACTGGAATGTCCTTTTTGCTACAGCATTGACATTCGCATTCGCATCCGTATTCGCATCCGTAGTCATTTTGGCTATCGTCTGTCTCTCTCTCTCTCTCTCTCTCTCTCTCTCTCTCTCTCTCTCTCTCTGTATGTCTTTAGTTGTAAATTTTAGTGTTTAGTCCATTATTATTTTCACATTTTGCAGTCATTTACACAGCTCAGCGGGATAATACACTGGCAATACAGTTCTCTGGCACTTCTCTACTATTTTCTCCTCCCTTCCCTACTCTTGGCCCCACAAAAGACTCTCTTCAATAGAGAAACGTCCATCTGAGTGTTCATCCGTCAGAAGTCCGCTCCATGTTGACCTCCTTTCTTTCACTTTATCTGTCTTTCTCTCAGTCTCCAAGCAATTGCATTTGGAGCAAACAGACAACTGTTTATTTTGATTAGTAGTAAGAACAAATAAAGATTCAAGGTTTACAACGAGCAGTGGGAGTAAGTAACGAGTAAATGAACGTAACGAGTAAGTAAATCGAAGGACTGTGAGTGTTTTTGGCAATGCAACGAGTTAAAACTATGCAAGCTTCATTTAGAATAGATTGTAGAACGAATTGAGTTGAATGAAATGTAATGGCTAAAAAGTTCATATACAATAATTAGAGAAACTAACGAATACGAGTACGTATATAAATAGAAATATGGCTGCGAATAGATTGACTATCAATATTGTATGATTACACATATTGCAAAAATTATTTTTACACTCATTTGCAATTTTAACAAATTATTTAACAACTGGAGATCAGATTACATCGTCAACTACCAAACCTATACAACTCTGAGAAGTTGAGGCATTTGCACATTATTAGTTAATTTGTTAAGCAACCAAAGTAAGCTGGTTTATTACACGGTGCACGAACGGTAACCTGTTCGACACTGCTCTATTCTGGTCTGACTGGGTCTGGGTCTGGGTCTGGGACTCATTAAATGAGCGACAAGTCGGATGGAATCATTATGCAGGCATTAATATATCACATGGCCAAAAGTCAGGCAAAACCCGCTATTGGGGTCGGTCACTGGGATACCGTAATTGCGGTTATATCCATGTGTGTGAATTTGGGTGGTGGATGGTGGATTGAGTGTGTTTGTTTATTATTATATTTTTTTCGCGCTGGCCAACATTATTGGCAAAAATTAATTAAATATTTTCCAAATGAATGATTCAACATAACAATCATGCGGGGTGTCCTGGCTCTGGGTGTTGCCCTCGGTTCGGTCCTATAGTCCGATTCCAAACCAGAATCCGAACGGTTGGAGGAGGCGTATATGTAGGGAGAGGGAATGGAGTCGGCCATGAGGTTGGGGGTCGGGCAGTGGTACAACACTTATGCACTTATTCCTGTGTTTGAATTATGTCAAATCCATTTTATTTTAATGAAACGTTGATTGTTTCGCAATTAATTTTCTATTGTTTGACAGTAATTATTATTATATTATAATTTATATTTACATTGTTTTGAAGTTCCCAATATATAAACACACATACTCACATAAAACACCCACACAAATTACACATTTCATATGCAAAAACACTTCCTGTCGCTGTTCAATTTGTCCTCGATGTCTGTACAGCGTCTCTGTTTGATTTTCATTGCAATTGTGTTATAATTACTGATAGAATTTGATACAGAAACCAAATTGTTTATAGATAAATTTCGATATAAAGCACAATCTGTTAACATTTAAGTGAAACTTTGCAAAATAAAATATCATCACAACAGAAAGAGATATATATATTTTACTAAACGAAAATAATATTATCGATTCTTTTTTATATGGTCCCCGAAATCAGCTAAACTCGAACTTTTTAAAGTTTTATTTACTGATATAATTTGATACAAAATCATAGATAAATTATAGATTTATTTTGATATAAAGCATAATCTAAAAACATTTTAAATGAAAGTTTTAAAAATATTTTATTCTTAGTTTAGAAACCTGCAGAGGTCAAGAAAATTAACTTGTCACCTCAACTCAAACTTAGAGTTATACTTGCTTAAAGAATTTGATACGGAAGCCAAATTTTTTGTAAATTTAAACAAAACATAAAAATCTAGAATATAGTAACTTTTGAAAGAGACTAAACACATTCTATTTAGGAATTTGTTTATATTATAAATTCTCTCAAATTCATCTCAACTCGAACTTGACAGAGTTATACACACTTACCTTTCCACTTGCATTTGAAGGGCGTAGGAAAAGTCGTATATCTGGTATCAAATTGAGCATTTGTATGGCAAGTAAAGGCCATTTTCAAGGCAATTGCTCCTCCTGGTAGACATGTGACATACATGTAGTTATCTATGTATGTGTTGGCCTTTCAATAGTTGACCATGATGAGCAAAGCAACAGGGAGTGAGATTGAAAAAGAGAGATAGAGACAGAGAAAGAGATAGATATGGTTGTGGTGAGATGAAGGGAGAAGGCAACGCCATCTTGAGCTTTGGCCATAAATCGTATATGTTGGTTCGTCTTCGTCAGTTAATTTAAAACATGTCAGACAACTCCGACAAGTTTGGGACAATTGATTGACGTTTTAAAAGTTTAGCACAGAGAAGGCGTTTCTTGCAACAACAACAATACAAACAACAACTAGAACAACAACAACAATGAAGGCCACAAGAAAATCAACTGCAAGTGGACAAAAACCCGACCAACTGTTGGTAACCTGGCCTGGCCTAGACTGCCCTATGCTGACCAACTCCAGTCCGGCTCTGGCTTGACCAGAATCTATGCAGTGTGACGTTTTGGAATTGCAAAAAGGCCGAAAGTAATTTATTTATTCTCCATTTGTCTTGACGATGAGCAAACGAGCCAAGTGATGGGCCTAGCCACGCTTCGATGAATGCCATTGCCATTGCCATCAGCCCTTCACCTTCTCTATGTCCACATATAGAGATGTTGGCATTGGCGTTGGCGTTTAGCTACTTCTACCAACGGGGCTGCATTTGGGTGGGTAAACACTGAGCCGGATGTAAACAGTCAGTTGTCTGAAATTGTTATGGCCATAGAACGTGCATAAATTAATTGTTTAAGTGCATAAACATTTAGATATTGTTGTTGTTGTGTTTTTTTTTTTTTGCTGAAATATGAACTGCTGAAAACAAAACTAATAATTCAGAGAAGTTTTCTGTAGAAATTGCCAAACAGCTTAACCTTTAATTTGTGGGTCAAGCTGAAAATGAAACAACATTTATTATGTAAAAAGAGTTTTTATTGAAAATGTTACTATATGAAATTAAACTTTTCATATCTTACATGAAAAGTGCCTCAAAATATGTACAATATTTCGTTTTAGGTGTCATATGAATACATTCTATTGTATTTTTTGGCAAAGCTTAAAGTAACTTCAGTGTCCACTTCAAAGACCAAGTTGGATGGTTGAAAATTTAGCCAGAGGATAGAACAAGGACTCTTCGATTGTTCAACCATTTTTCTGTGTGTCTTGTGTTGAGTTGAGTATGTCTCGGTGTCAGTCTCGATGTTTCGATGTGTGAGTGCAGGTTTCTGGCATCTTTCAGCATTGCTCTTAACTAACTATCAAAAGAAATGGTCAGCAAATTTTTAGAGGAAGAGAAGAAGCAAAGAGCACAAATAATCTATACCCAAACATTATGTTTGTGTGTTTGTGTATCGGTTGTTGGGGAAGAGAAGAGGGTGGACAAGAGAGAGCATTTCCAATGCAAGATGACAGCTCATTCGTCAAATCACACAAAGAAAAATTTGAACTCTTCATCAGCTTTTTGGGTCGTCGTCGTCGTCGTCGTCGTCATTTCTTCTTGTTGTATTTTCTTGTCCTTGCACAGCTTCCCGTTTTTCCTCTCCATCTCTCACTGTCTTTCTCTCTTTTTCTCTCTCACTTATGTGGCCTTATCTTTAGCTGCTCTTGCACTGCTTTTGTCTATGCATTGAGCGCCATTTCGCCGCTGGCGAGTTGATGTTGACGTTTCAGTATTGATGCAATGTGCTACTGCTGCTACTCTCTCTCTCTCTCTTTCTCTCAGTCAGTCTCCTTGTCTGGCATCTCTTTCTGTATATGTATAGTATAACATATTTCAACGGGCATGTCCTGTTTTGCTCGCTGCTTGCCAATTCTTGACTGACATGAAAAATAACAAAACAACAAAAGCGGTCAGTGCCAAAAAGGATAACAGCATCAGTAAACAGCATCACGGCGCAGCGTAGACAACGTCAGCGTCCTCATGACGTCCTTACCCCGACCGCAGCATGCCCCTTCAAGGAGCCAACCGACCTCCTTCTGTGTCTAAGAACACCCTACAAAAGTTTTCACCACCTCCATCCCTCGTTTTGCTCTGTGTACGGAAGAAGTGTAATCCATCGTCGGCACGCCTTCCCTAGCCTGCATGTCCTTGCTGTCGGTGCTGCATATGCCGCGCATTGCCTTTATTCGTCCCACATGCTTCGTCCTTGGTCCTGAGTTCGAGTTCTCGTTGAGCTTGGGCAATTCTGTGCAGCTGTCGCTCAGCATTGGATGGATGATTGCAAGTTCCATTCCACAAATCTTGCGAGTTCAGTTAGAACTTGCACGTCAAACATGATTGAGCAGCCAACAGACAACGGGCAACATACAACGGACAACGGACAATGGACAATAGACAGCAGACAGCAGGCAACATACAATATGCACTAACAGCAGCAGTGTACTAGCCTGGAAAACTGGCATAAATCAGACTCTGTGCGCTTAGAGCTTGAAATTAAGATGTAAATATTAGAAATTACGTGCAATTTTCATGCTATTATGGCATATATTGTGGTATATATTATGGTATATACGTGTATTATGGTATATATCTATTGCAAAAATTAATTTAGTTGAATTAAAATTTTTTAATAGATCTCTTAAAAAATTTACTTGAATTTTTAATTGAAATTCTAGAAATAGATCACTTGGAAATTATACCAATAATTGTATTGTTAAAATAATATAATATAATATATAATAATATAATGCATGGGAGTAATATAATCTAATACTTCTATAATTCAAATTCATAGGTTTCAGTACATTTTTTATATACTTCATATTAATTTTTTTAAATTTATTTAATACTCGATTTTTCTCTTTAAAAGTCTCTTCCTTACACAACATCCAAAATTCGAATATTTTATGTGTATATACATACATAAATCAGTAATTCTAATTCAGAAATTCCATAGATTTTTCATATATTTAATATTAATTTTTGTTTATTTGGTTAATACTCTATTTTGAATTCCTCCTTTTTACACAATGTCTCAATTCAAATATATATTTTATTTTTATGTATATAGATAAATAAATCTTTAATTGATGTCCTATCTTCAGGCAGCTATTCGGAGGCCGTCAATCGGAGCTCAGTGCTTTGAGTTTGACCCCTGAACTAAGAGCCAAAGTATAAATGATGCAATAACTCTTTAAACTTGAGACAGCGCAGCATAACCCAGAGACAGAACAATGCAATTGGGCAACAGAATCAAGAAAAATTTGCCTTCTGGGAGTTGGGAGGTTCTGCGCCAAGGATTACAAAACAACTCTATAGTAAACGGAGATGAGCGAAGCGAGTTACTTTGGCATAGGTTATGTGAGAAATGCACAGGGCATTAAAGCAGCTGCATGATGTTGGATTTGGAATGTTTCACGTTTCGGTTTGGGGATGTGTCACAATTGGTGGCATCAACTGGAGGTTGTTCTTGTTTGTGCTGCGTATAGCATATATCCTTGGCAGCTCCTTCTCGTCAGCATCATCTCTTGGAGCGGTCAACGAGAGCAGACGCTGGCTGAGTGACGTTTTCAGTGCGGGTCCATGGGCCACTGTTAATGGCTTCGGTCCATTATCTCGTCATGTTTGTTACGAAATTTAATTACTCTTATTTATTTTTCGTCCTGGTCTCGCATCTCATCGTCCTGATGATGCTGATGCTACTGCTGTTGCTTCTGCTGCTGTTGCTGTTGCTGTTGCTGTTGCTTTTGCTGCTGTTGTGTTTTATGATTTTCAGCTTCATCAAAAAATTGTGAACGCAAAAATTAAATGTGAGGAAAAAAAAAGAAATTAAATTAAAAACACTTTTTGTGCAGGATGCGTCCTGCTTGTTTTGCTGTCTTCTTTTACTTCTTCTTGTTCATCTTCTGCTGCTGCTCCTGTTTCCTGTTTCTCATGTTCGCCACTTCGCCTGTCCGCCTAATGTTTCGTCAAAAGCACAAATCAGTGCCACAGGACAACAACTGCACTTGACCCCGACCCACCAGTCATCCCTTGTCCCACAGGACATTCCATTTTTGTTGGCACTGCGGTAATGAGTGTCCCTAATTTGTTTGTTTTTTTTTTTAAGCAAAAAACGCTTACAATTTGCTTTTGCGATTAATTTTTTAATGTTTACACTTTGGTTTTGGCCTGGGTTGATTATTCATTTTATGCAGCTTTAAGCACATTTTAGCTGCTCGTGATTAAAACTTAAATTAATATGCATAAATGCATTCTATTTAATAGATAAACAAACTTTAAATAAATTTAGATAGAAGGATCGATTAAAGGAAAGTATCTCCATTTAGGCAAAGTACACAAGCAAGTTAAATCAAAGCTATTTAATAAACTTTTCGATAAGTTTAATTATTATTATTATTTATTATGTTTGTCGATGGAATTTGTAAATTGTTCTATTAAAATTGTATTAAATAAATGCATAAAGTTAGATATCTATAAGCACTAAAGCGAATAACTCTCTTCATAATCACCCGTTGGTCTTCAATGTTTGACGCACTCAATATGCAACTAAGAGCTTTCTATGCCAACTCCAAGTAGCTACAAATACGAACCCCCTCCCCCCATTCCACAACGACTTTATACCGAGTACCCATCCATTTCTTCTAGACATTGCTTTCTCTTGAGTTTGTCAGTCGCTCAGTATTACCAGCAAAACGTTCGTCATTTGCTTTTGTCTTTCAGTTTGTTTGCACACACACACACACATAACCATAGAAATGGTTACTTGC
>JBANCZ010001467.1:0-21469 GCA_037040025.1 Sphaerogastrella javana | reverse complement strand
AGCTGACTCTATTTATATTTATATTAAATCCTCATACAGAGGTTTGGCTTGAGTTAAAAATATAACTCTGTGTTGTTAAGGTACATTTTTAGTGCTTAAAATAAAATAAGTTCTACTAAAAATGCATACGTTTAAGTGATTTCACAAGTAATATTTTTGCATTCGAAACGTTATTTATTCGAATACGATATATGCAATAAAGTCTTGCATTTGAAAGCAACTCAAAAAGCTTTTTAATTAATCTGAAACATTTCTGTCGCTAAGTAGAATTTGTATTACTTGGAAAGACTTTGCTGGTATTTCATAACTCGCCATGCTACTATATTAATAATCCATTGAGAATTCGATTCGCGTGATATATGCAGTTTTGCGAATTGATTTTCGCTTAAAGATTAAATTCGCCAAGTAAGTGAGAATGAAGTGCATAAGGCATCGATACGTCATTGCTACAGATGTTTTGTATTGCTCTTATCATGCGGTCTTATATGGACATATAAATACATCTCGGTTTACCAATGGCACTAACTCTGGAAATACCCAAGACGAGTCATCATCTTTCCCTTTGGCTAGAACCCGCTTAACGGCTTTTTAAGCACTGCCTCGCTTACGTGTGTTTCCCTACACAAAGATCGTTCGGTTGGCCAATTGCAAATGTGACGCGTGCTTGACGTGTGACCCATACTAAGTATACCTTGACGTGTTCATCTATATTAGTGTGTGTGTGTACATATATATATATATATCTATATGTCTGTGTGTTTGATTATGCATATGAATGAAGTGATTCAGCCAGCTTAAGAAATGTGTAGACTTACCCAATAATAAAAGCAAAAGCTCAGCTTGAAGCTTTACTTTTGCTTTTGGCGCGAAACAGCTGACTCTCATATTGTTTGTATTGTATTTTTTATAGAAAATTCAATATTCCAACTCATTTGTTACACTATTTTTAAATAGTTTTCCTCATTGACTTTGCTTAAGTATTTTATGTTTCACTTTTTATGTACTCCTATTATGCTTTTGTCGTTGATGACGGAACGGTGTAAAACAGAAAACAACGGAAACTAAGGAAAATAAAGAGGTTAAACAAAAAAATACCCTAAATATCGTAAGAATTTAATGCAAAATTAATTTTAAATTTATACTTTTTGATCAATTTCATCTACAATATGTAATAATAAGTATTATTATCCATAATTTAATATTAATGAAATTCTTTCTTCTTTACATTTAAATTTTAAAGGTATATTCAATTGATGTGGTATTTCCGCTTTAACAACAGTTTTAAGTAATCATAGGGATTATAAGCAATAAATTATTTATTTAAAGCCATTAGTTTATTTTTAGCACATATACCCTTTCGTACATATGTTGGGTTACAGGGTACAAACAGCTGTAAAACGAAACACGTTCGCTCTCAGCCGGCTTGCCAGACGTGTCTGATATTTTTTGCTCTCTCTCTCTCTCTCTCTCTCTCTCTCAATGTTTCTCGCACTTTTGGCATGGCACCAAGAGCAACACGAACACCTGCAGCTGCCCGTCTCTCTCCCTCTCTCTCTCTCTCTCTCTCTCGCATCAAGCTGTGCTTAAAGCTGCACTTGTGTGTCGAGAGAGTGCGAGTCGGAGCTTAAGTGAACTTCTGGTCGGACGATGCCGTTCAGTTGCTTTTTTGTCGCGCGCATCGATAAGCGTGTGTTGTTGTGTGGCTGTGGCTGTGTCTGGCTGTCTGTCAGTCTGTCTGTCTGGGCCAGCTTGCCGTCTTGCTCTGGCACAGTTACGTGCAGTGTTAATTCGCTCAGTTGATCTGTCGATCGGTAGTGCGCCTCGCACTTATTGTGTCGCTGATGTGCATCAGAAATTAAATGATAGCCAAAGATAAAAGACGTGCGTCTCCCACAATACTATTGTATGTCGTTCGGAAAAATTCCCCGCATGGAAGACGCTAGATTGTGAAATTGCAAAGAACGAAAAAAAGTAATAAGCAAAAAGCAAAAAGCAAAAAGCAAAGCAACAATCACATTACAAAACATTCTGCTTTTGCAATTGAACGCGGCTGCATAAAAGCGCAAGCATTGCCTCAACTGAGTTTCATTTGCGGCAAGGTCAAGCCAGAGCGAACACCATCAGACCTGATCTTCGGTATATAATTTTTGGTTTCTTTATTTTTGGAGCGAAATAAAACCGTATGCATCGCATCGATTGGGACAGTTTATGAAATCGAAGTGGATAAAGTGAAAAGCAAAGCAACTAATTAAAGTGTCTGTTTCTCAGTTTGCTTCGGTCTGCCTCTGGTTTCTTCTGTCCGAATGTCTGTGTGTGAAAAGGTGTGAAAAGGAAACAAACAAAACGGAATAGGCAACACACCGAAAGAGGCGGCTGAAAAACATTTATAAACAACAACAACAACAACAACAACAATAACAACAAGAAGAACAGCAAAAAGCAAGACACAAACAGCAGCAGCAGCAAACGGCAGCTTCGACGCCAACTACAAAAACAAATTTTTATTAAAAAAAAACAATAAAAATAAAAAAAAACAACATTTATAACAACAACAACAAACAACAGAGAATAACAATAAAAAAAAAACAACAGCGGCAACAAGCAAGTAGTAGAGCCCGGTAATAATTTTAGTCGTGCCAGTTTGTTTATTAAATATACTACGTAAAGCGCATAAAGAAACACATAAGCAACATATTGCACGACTGCCAGTTACCCTTTATAGTCAGTGTAAATATAGTAAGAGCCCTAAAATAAACTAATCAACTTAATATCATCGTTTAGATTAAATAAAATCCATAAAATAAACAATTAAATAAACCATTGAAATGGCTCCAATGTGGTGGAAAGTTATCAAAATAATGTTGCTGCTCTGCGCATTGTTCACAACAGTGAGTATTGTTTAATTATTATATATTTCTATTATTATTTAAATTTAAATCGCTTTGAGCTTGCTGTTGCTTAGTTATACAATATACATATATAGTCGGTGTGCTTTTATCGGTCATGGCTGGATTGTGAAGCAGAGTTTTTAATACAGTTTCTTAATCATTAATTTGTTAATACTACTCTAATTCATACAATTGTTTATCGTTTAATATTTCACACTCTCATAAATTCAACTAAAACTTTACTTATATGTATAACACCCATTCATATTTTCCAGGGTATCATATTTTAGTCATTTCAAATGCCGCTTAGCATTGCAAATAATCTATGCATATATGTTTGTACATCTGTACGCAGTATTTACCTAGTACATTTAGTCTATTGACTTGATTAATGCACAGTCAGATTGCAACAATATTGGTAATAGATATTTATATGTATATAATTAGTATATTGCATATATAACACGATTCTGAAACTGCAAATTCTGAATCCCTTAATGGCAACAAATAACGTGGCAATTACGAGCAGTTGCAAAAAATTGATAACAATTAAACAATTCCTAATTATTGTCATAAAATATATACATATGCCGGAATACGAAAAGATTGGCATCTTTAGTTCAGTAATTCATGGAAAAGTTATCACTGAGCTTTACTTGGTATACATTGAAGGCAGATCAGAGATCTGATGCCTGTCAGTTTATTACTATGAGGGCGGAATATTACAAGCTCGCGTGAATTCCTCGAATTTAACATTAATGTGATGTTTCTAGTTTGTTTAATTGCTTTGGGAAAATTATATTTAAACAAGAAACTTAAAAATATCTAAATTTGGAATTTCAGTAGTCTGGCTCTTTTAACTAGAGCTGGGCAAATTCGTTCAAGATTTATAAGCAGCTCATAAAAAAAATAATGTTCCCAAATTCAAAGTGAACAAATAAACAACAACAAATTTAGAGCTAGATATAATGTGAGATGTGATGAGGGACAGAGATGGATAGGGAGAGGTCTATATCTGTCTGTGTGTCTGTCGAAAACTTAAATATTTAGACGCATATTGACAACTGTTTTGACTTTTATTTTATTATATTATTTTCGTTTGGTCTCGTCATCGTCATTGCTCATGGAATGGCATGGCATGGCTGGGCATAGGTATTCAAGGCAGGTGCCAAATATAATGATAATGGAGCCAGTTTTAAATCAGAAAAAGCACAGACAACAAATATAATCATTGCGCATAAAATTCATGAGGTCTGCATGAAGCATATGTATTATACATATATCAACGCCTATGCATATAAATGTGAATTATCCATGTGTGTATATATTTTCAATAATTTTTGCATGTTGTCATATTGGTGATGGTGTTAGTATATCCCTCTCATACCACGTTAATCATAACTCACATTTACCTGTCGCTTACCCAAGCGTGGATCTACCTATCGATTGTTGTTGTTGTTGTTAATGATGATGATGATGATGATCATGATGTAGTTGTTGTTGTTGTTGCTATTGTTTTGATAGTTGTTGTCATTGTCGTTGTTGTCATCGGCGGCGTGTTGCCAAATAGCAGTTATTGTAATTGCCCAGCGAACTGTGAGTGTTTGAGAAACGATTAGCAACTCTTGACCAGTTGTAGTGGGGAATACTTCCCAATTATTTCCATTCAGCTCTATATGAGTAGACGAACAACGAAACTTTTTCTCTTCCACTACCACCACCAGTAGCAGATATATGTTTGCCCCGCCCAATGCCCTTTTTGCTCTCTGTTTTGTTTACACTTTGGCTTTGTTGTTCATTCGCAAACGAAAACCTTCCTTCCTTCCACATGTATCTTTCAGATAGTTTGTATCAATAGCGAAATGTCAAAGCGACGCGAGGCAGAGGCTGAGGCAGCTGCCGCTGCAGCAACAACAGTGCCAGCTACAACGACAACAGCAGCAATCAACAATTCCATTGATCTGACGCCCTTTTTGTCCGACAATCTGCTTAATATAATGCGCAACAAGGTGCAGCAGGAGCAGGCAGAGACCCAGACCCAGACAGAGGCACAGGATAAAAAGCAAACAGAATCCAGGAAACAGTCACAGGCAGAGGCGAGAGATGAGGTGGAGGTGGAGGTGTGCAAACAACATAAAATATTGCTTGTATATACATATAGTTTATATATACGAAAGAATGAATATTGAATGTGTTTTTTGTTTGTGTATTTGTATATTCTGTACACTCGAGTCGGTGTCCTCTTCTTTGTGCTTGCCCTTGTCAATTTCCGAATGAAAACTAAATGATTTTCCACCTTCCGTTTGACATTTTCACTGCAGTTGACCGCCGAGGATATCAATGAGCGTGTCCTCTCCATATTCAAAGTGCACGATGGCGACGGTGTGATGCTTTTTAATGTAAGTCAATCATTGGTATATCATCATGAATCATGTCATCTCACAATATTTCATCTGTCACCTATTGTATGCTAACAGTAACTGTGTTTGTTTGTGTGTGTGTGTGTGTGTTGGTATGTGTGTGTACATTGCTTTGGATTTGATTCAATTCGATGCGATTTTGTTTTGCAACTAACGAACAAAATTCGATTATACATACACAGACGACGACCACGGACGATGCATCTTTCATGCCATCCCACACAAGCACAATGCTCGGCGATCAGCCAGCAGCTACAGAGTCTCGGGCACAAAATCAAACTCAAACTGAAACTGAAATACAAACTCAATTTCAATCTCAGTCAGTTCAACAAGATTCAGTACAAGAGTCCGATTCGAAAACAGAATCAGAAACAGAATCAGGGTCAGAGTCAGAATCAGAGTCAGTCTCAGTGGCTTTGACAGAGACAAAGCCAGTGCCCAAACATTACCATCAATATCAAAGCTTGTATCATCAACAGCAGACGTTTAAAGTGCAACGATCACCGGATGGCAAGCTGAATCTCGTCTTTAACGATCCAATCGTCTCTTTGCAGAGTACACAACAGCATCAGCCCCACCAACAGCCAGGGTATCCACAGGTGTCGCCCACGCCTCGTCGACCGCCATCGGACAGTAAGTAGAGCCCACGAATAGTCGTAATTGAATTAAATTGAAATAAAATATAAATATTAATGAAGAACTTACAATTGTAATTTCAATTAACAACTAACTCAATTCATTTTTAACTCCCTTGGCGCTTGTGCCTAACATTAGTTATCGTGTTTCCTGACTCTATAGATAAGTATCGAACCTCACCAAAGCCACAACAACAGCCGAAGCCACACTTCATAGATACGGGCGACCATCAGTGCGTCGATGGTTTCAATCAGAGCCGTTCATTCTGTACCAAGGTTAACAATTATCCGGATCTATCGGGTCTCAAAGGCATACTGGCGCGTCGCTTTGCCAACTTCTTTAGCGATGAGCCGCAGCCCACAGATGTGGGTCTACGCATCAACGATGATGAGCAGTATCTGTGCAACAGCCATGTAAGATATTTGTATCCCAAGCTCGGTCAGAGATTAGACCTGTCCTGGCAGTACATAGTGAATACGGACGAGTTCAAACAGGGCATACTAATCGAGGAATGCGAGTGAGTAAAATTTGAATTTATAAATATACATATATGAATTTCCAATCTCCTCAGCCACGAGGGCGAGAGCTGTCAGTTCCTAGACAGTTTTCCAAACAATTATAAGCCCGTGTGCAAACAGCACTATGTGATACGTCATCTGGCCACCATCAACAATGCCAGCAGTGGTCAACCCGAGGTGGCTAATGAACCCTTCAAGATACCCTCCTGCTGCAAGTGCGTGATCAAAAGCAAGTTCTCTGTGGACAGTAATCCCTGAATCGTCACTGGGACAGCTTGGGATCAAAAGGAAATTAGCCACACACTGGAGTACAGAGTCAGGGGGGGCAATATCTGCACATGTGATTTGAGGTGAGAGTATTGCTTATATATTTCCATTGGTCTTTTCAGTTTTATATTAATATAATTTGTTTTACACATGAAATTTACAAAATAAATGGGGAACATGTTTGTGTGTGTATATCTGTGTGTACATAGAAAAACTCATTTGATAAGTTTTCGCAACGTCCAGCCCATGGCATAGAATCCCACTAACTTGAGTGCCATTCGTTTGCCCTCCATGTTGCCAGCATTCTTAAATTTGTTATTAAAATTGCCAACGATACGATCCATTTGTATGTATTTTCTTTTTGTTAGCGTGTAGAATAATAGTCAATCCTATGAATTGTAAATAATTGTAATGCTATATAATATATAATTTCGGAATCTTCAAAATAAAAATGTTTGTACGTTGGTTGTCGATTGTATGAACACGCTGTATAAACAATGTTAATTTTACTGCCTTAAAGCAGCACTGGCAGGCTACTTAACCCATCCATATACTATGACAGCAATATCATGACTTGTTTATATTATGAAATTGATATTATTTGAATTCGATTCTAATCACATTTCTTCTATTTACAGCAACAAGTTTCACCCACCACAGAATGGCAGGCCAAACTGTCTAGGGGGATATTGTTTAATAATTTGTAGACTAGTTGTTTTATACACACATAAAACATATTGTAATGCATATAAATGTTAAACTTTATATATACATATATTTACATAGAATTGTTATACTTTATACATACATATATTTACACATTATTTTAACTGATTATCATTAATTGCCATAGTGCAGCCATCAATTAAAAGTGTAATTTTAGTTTTTACCACAATTTCTGTTTTAAAATTCTACTGACGCTGCGTTTATTCTGAAATATTCGTGTCAGTCTAGTGTAAATGCATGTAATTAGTCTTAGATTATGTTTAACTTTAGCTGCAAACAACAAAATTCATCAACAAAAAAAAAAAATATAAATTAAAAAAATCTAAAAAGAGTTTATATGTAAAAAGCTATATGTTAAAATATCACGCAAAAAATAATAATAAAAAAAAAATACGAACACAATTTAATAGACTTTCGAGTTTGTTTTTATGCTGAAAGTTCTTTGAACTCGTTTTAGGCAAACATTCTATCTATCTATATGTACATTTGAAAATATTTCTCTTTGGCATTTGCCTGTCGTAAACTACACGTGAACATGTATTTATTTATTAATAATAATTCAGTTCGCTCGCTGTGTAAACTAATTACACTCAGTATGTGTAAACATACACGCCAGCGATGCCAGCGACATGTGACGCGCATTGTATGAAGTACGGGGCGTATGCGCAATCTACTGTACGCTCCTGTCTCTAGAAGTCTGGGGTCTAGCGTGGAACTGAACTGGTGTCTGTTTTTGGGGTCTGTGTGAGTATGTATGTATTTTGTTTGCTGTGTTGCCTGGTGCTTTGTTTGGTGGGCCACATGCCCCAATCGATATTTTATTTATCGATTTCAGCAGTCCACAATTTGTAAGTATGTAAGTATGTCAAAGTTAGGTCGAACAATGCGGAATGCCTTTTAGTGCGAGTAAATATGTGGTGGCCAATTAATTATTATTATTTTGTCTTTAGCCAAAAAGTGTCTGTCACTCACTGAAATCAGACATTAATCATGCCGATGCAAATAGTATATAGTGTACTATATATATTCCACTACTTATAGTATATTCGTGGTTACGACCATAAGTATTTATCAATTAAAGGAGGGCGGTCAAGTAACTAGTGGGTATCCAATTCTAATGGACTTTTCCCAATTACGCCACTGGTTTTCCAATCGAACATTGTGTTTGCTCTAATGTTTTGATTTCCGCCCTTCCCTTGGCTATAACGTATTGGAGAAAAACCAATGGAAAATTTATATGAAAGCTCTCATACTCTATAATTGTAAGATAGTTACAATGAATATACTCATTACATAATCTATATGTAGTCAGTATTAAAAATAGATTTTCTATACAAATAGTACAAATTGTTTGGGGTTTATTTGTGGTTACTTTGAATTGATAATAACATTTTAATTGATAATAACATTAGTGAATACAATTTTAAAAGAAAATAATAATTTCAAAATTGTATCCGACTCTATTGAGTACTTATCATAATAATGTCCAAGTAAGGGTATAGTAATGTACAGGACATTCGTATGTGTTGTTGCGCTTATTGCTGTCTCTGTTGCTGTTGTTGTTGTTGTTGTTGTTGCTGTTGTTATTGTCGCTTTGCCGGCAATGGGCCATGGCGAGCGGTTGCCTTGTAATTGCCGCAGAGCATTTGCATGGCAAAAGGACTTAATGGTGGTTCCCAGTATGATTGTTGTTATTTTTTTTGTGTTGTTACTATTGTTGTTGTTGTTGTTGTTGTTATAGTTTTGTTATTGTTGTTGGTTTGGTTACTGTCGTTTTGGCTCGAACGGCGGCCTTATAAAAACCTTCTGTTGGCGGCCACACGGTTTCAATACGCCGGCAGTTCGAGAGTTCAGTCGTTGTGTTGCAAGTGGCAGTGCTAGTTCTCATTTTGTTTATTCTATGTTGCAGTTTTAGTTGTGGCCTATTTGAATTATGGAACATTATGCAACCGCTTAAATAGACACGAGCCCACAAATCCTCCGTTGTTTCTTTCTCAGTGAAAGGCTCTCAAAAGAGCAATAGACTGCAAGATTTCATTTATATGCGCAACATGTGGCGTGCGGCAGTGTGAACTACATTTATCGACTGCCTACGCATATTAATGAATTATTTCCAGAGTTCAATGCATATATTAGCATCTCACAATTGATATGCATACATTAAAATGCGGTCAGAGCAACAGAAAAATCACATATCATATTCTAGGGAAATATTACCTTAAAATGCAATGAGTACAGATAAAATGCAAAGAGTATATATAATGATCTAAGATCGAACCATTAGTAGTTCGGATTCGAACATGGACACTGGACCGCCTACAGTACGCAATCGCATCTGGACAACGGGAAATACAAATCATGGGTTCTTCGATGAGAATCTTCAGCAACAGCCGTTACCACTGCAGCGTCTTCAGACACCTGGTAAGAGAGATTTATTTGAATGAATTCATCTGAATATTTTGCGTATAGTGAGTGTATCAGTTTGATGCTAAAGGATTCAACGTTGAAATTACTTGAACGAATCACTGAATTACTATAGCTATAATGTGATCCATAATAGCTGAAACATGCTGAAGAAACGCTATTAATAGCGGTTATTCATTAAACACTTAGAATTGAAATTGCAATCATTAACCACAGAAACCGCCACACATGTACATAAACACATATATATATATCGCATTGAACCAGGAATGAGTTTATGATGACGAATAGATAAGTTAATGAACCATTATTTGTACTAAAAATAGAAATAAACTATATTCTTTTTATGCAATTGTAATTTATAAGAATAGAAAATTATATGAAATCCACTTTAGGTCGCACATCAGTTTTAGTAGCAACGAGATCAATAGACTGCGAGATCCGAACAGGTTCACTGTCATTTGTTATCTTGTTAAATTCATCTTCATTCATCTTGCTTCTCATGTTCAAGTGCCTTTGTTTTTTCAGGTTTGAGTGTTCAAATTCATCCTTACCATTATTTTGAAGAACCCAATTTTCATCATTTGTGTGATCTTCGAGATCGTTGGTAACTTTGATTTTACTTGCATTTTGTTTAGTATTTTTTGGGACTTTGAATTTATCAGCATCTTTCTGTAATAATTCCTCTGGGTTCCTTTTAATAGTGGTATGACTTCGTTTAAAGAAAGTTTGAAGTGAATTGTGAACAACGCGTATAAAGAATAAGACAATGAGTACTGTCAATAGGAGCGTCACCAGTTCCTTGAAAATCTCCCAGCGAGCCACGACACTTTTTGAAAAATGAGCAGCTTTTACCATTATATCGGTTGCAGTTGCTACGTCTTCAATCATGCCGTATATGTTAAGCTGAATATCGAAACTATTACAATTCGTTTGCGGTCCTTCAATATCTTTCATATTAAACTATTTCAAAAACACGTTAATAATTTTGAATTTATCAATAAAAATTGTTCGATTGCTATGATGGAAATAAAAATTGTTCGATTGCTATGATGAAAATAAAAAGGCGCTGCTTAACAATCAAATACTGTTTATATCATAATCCTCTATGCATAATCATTCTATATTGGATTCAGAGATTTAATGTATATAGAGTCTATAGAAACTAATATTCCTTCCGTTTATGTTGCTTCACTTCATATATATACTATACTTATTTGTCTAATAATTCTCTATGCATAATCTTATTTATTTTGGCTATGCAGATTCAAAGTCTATGGACTTGCGTTACTTCACTTCATATATAAAGGATACAGGATATAGTCATACATGTCACTAAATTTAAATAAAATCCTTCTCTCTAAATATTTGAATATTTCGCATTCATAACTATTTCCATAAACATAGTAATTGCACTTTGTTTGCATTGTTATTTGCACGATTGCGGGTGTTGGTTTTAAATTTATCCAGGCAGTTTTAAATTTAGTTTAATGTCATCGGACATGCAAAACACATTCACAGTGCATTGAACCACATCCAGCACCACCCGCAATGCATGCACTATTTGTGCCAATGTGTCCAGAAGAATGTGACAGGTGAATGCATTAAAAATGCGATTGTAGGACCACGTATTCGGTTGGTCCGAGCTGGAATAATTAATGTGCCTGCCTAATGACGCCATGGCTGGTAAATGGATCAAGATAAGACAGTGATATGACAATAAAAGAAAACATTCGAAATAGACAAAAATAAACAAATTATTGCTAATAAGTTGTCAGATTCATGAATATACCTGGCGAATTTTGCTTTTTGATCAATTATTTCCATCACGTAAACTGTTCAATTTTGGATAATGATGGCTAATCCTATTTAATGCATTGCTCGACACAGCTAATCGAAATGTTTTGTCTGCTCACCTGGGACCAGCCCAAGACATTAGCTCAAATGGACATGGGAACAGTGCACAGAGTAAACAAGTGCCCTATCAACCCATCAGTCACAATCTAATTGGTGTACAATCAAAGTAAGTTTTCCATTTGTATTAAATGCTATAAATGTAATATAAATATATGATTTCCTACCAGATTTCGGCGTAGCTACTATCATAAGGTTGTGCTGGGCGGCCTGGTGCTGCTCGTCGTTCTTTTACTAATAACAATCATAGTTATAAGTCTAACTTGTAAGTTAAACGTTGAAAAAATCCTAAGCAATATCTGAATTTACATTTTATAGTAAGGAAATCTAGCAATATATGCCGTAGCAAGGAGTGCATCCGCACAGCGGCCAGCCTCATCTATGCCATGGACGAACAGACTGATCCCTGCGAAGACTTTTATAAATTCACCTGTGGTCGTTGGGCAGACGAACATCCACGTCCTGATTCGGCCACGTCCAATGATTGGTTTCGGGAGCGTCAAGCGCATATAATGCGTGTGGTGCGCCAGTTTCTCAAGTCGAATATCAGCAGCACTGAACCAGATGCTGTTGGCATGGCCAAGACCATGTACAAGGCCTGTATGGATACCGAGTTGCTCGATGAGCGCGATCTCGAGCCACTTGTTCAGTATATACAGCAATTTAAGCTGCTGCTTTTGCCCTCCGTTTTGAATCTAACCTTTAGCAGTAGCTCTAAGTATGCCCAGGAAGCGTTGAATGTCAGCTTCAACTGGTTGGACACTGTAGTGTCTATAAAGCGGCACCTTAGCTTGGATCTCATTATAGGCTTCGATGTTTTTCCTGATCCGCTGAACCGTACGCTTAATCGCATTGCACTGGGAACACCTGAAACGGATTCGGCATTTCCTTTGTAAGAATTCGAAATATTTGCATAAAAACTGTAGTTACTACTTTGTTAATAATTTTTATTGTATAGCAACAACGATGACTCACATAAGATGTTGCGTAAAATCCATCGTAAAACCATTCATGCGCAAAATGTGGATGATTCAAATGATCCCGACAGTCACGAACAGGATGAGGAGGATGCATCGAAGCATACCGAGGCTGGAATGTCAGCCTACACGTTTTATGTCCGTAAAATAATTGAGAAATATCTGCTCTATGTGGATCCAGATGTCAATCAGGATGAGGCCACAACTGGCATCACCGAACTGGTTAAACAGGCGGTCAAAGTAGCCCGAAAGATACATGCAGTATGTAAAACCCTGACAGCCAATGATAAACTGTCTGTTTGAGTTAATCACTTTGCTTATTTGCAGCTGAAAGAGGATGCGGAGAATGCAACGAAACCATCAAAAAATCCCATTGACGACATTGTATACATATCTCTGATGGAGCTGCAAAATCAAACGGACAAGAATATTGCACCGAAAAGCATGCCCATCTGGGCGCGTTATATGAATCTCATGCTGGATGGCACCAAACATGCAAACAGTTTGAAGCTGGGGAATCTGACCATTATAACCAGTCAGGCGGATATATTATATTTACAGAGCGTTGTCGAGTATTTGGAGGAGACGCCTGCTATGCACATCGAATCCTATCTATGGCTCAGTTCACTGGAGGAGCTGGTGCTGCACACCACCAGTGATATGAGACTGTTGCATGCCGAATATATGCGCCTGGTTATCGGCACAGAGGGCAGTACACCCCGTTCCCTCTACTGTGCCCATGGGGTGAATTCACTTTTGGGAATGGCTGTCAGTTATGTGCTGGCTGATGAACGATTCACCAGGGAGACACTGCCACGCGTCGAGCGTATGTTGAGCGATATACGACGCTCGTTTGATCGACTGGTGCGTGCCACCACATGGATGGATGCGGCTACCAAGCGAGAAACCATGAAAAAGTCGGCAGACATGAAAAGCTTTATTGGCTTTCCTCCCTGGCTGACCAATGCCACAGCATTGAATGCGTACTACAAAGGCGTTCAAGTAAATGCCAGTACACACATGGAGAACCTAATGGGATTTGTGCACTGGCAAATGCTCGGCAAAATCAATGATATGGACCAACCAGAACCCATTGGTTGGGCTACATCGCCATCAAATGTAAACGCATTTCATACGTTTCAATCGAATGCCATAAGTAAGTCGAACTCTCAATCTAACATTCATGAATGCTCCCATCTTCATTTAGTCTCATGTTTTTATTACCATTACTGATTATGTATGGGTCTGAGGGAGTTTCCTTTAGTTTAACAGACAAAAAAGAAGCTTATTGATATCATAGAAGCTTGGCCATGTCAAACAGTCTAAACGTAGAACTCTGAGAGCTTAAAACTAAATAGCTTGAAGAGAGCATACATGATTCTGAATATGGTGTCTATTATATGTTTCTGAGTGTGCCTCAGGTCGTCTGTTGTTCATGTAAGCAATCTCAGTTGTTTAATCTGTTCATTTTCTGTTTTTCTGTTTCATTTTCTGCAGCTGTGCCCATTGCCATATTGCAGTATCCGTTCTATGACCTCGGACTTGAGTAAGTTAAATTTGTACTAGCCATTGGTATTGTTCACTGAGCACCCAGAGCCACTACAGCACACCCCAAGCATTACAATACCACTACCACTACAGACCACATACCACACACCACAACCAGTACAGACTCTATACACTCTGCTGTTGCTTTAATCCCTTAAGATAGCAACTCAATTACATTGTTCGAACGCATCCTTATTAGAGTACTAAATTACGGCTCGATTGGCACGATACTGGGGCATGAATTGACGCACGGCTTCGATGATAGCGGCAGGCGTTTCGACCGGGATGGCAACATGGTGGAATGGTGGTCCAACCAGACTATCAATGAGTACGTCAATCGGACCGATTGTTTCGTCGACCAGTACAGTCACTACTACCTATCGGATATTGGCGAATACGTTAGTATGACAACGGAAATAACGAGACAAACATATCGATTCGATTTTGTATACTCGACTTTCAACAGATTGACGGGGAGCTGACCTTGGGCGAGAATATTGCCGACAATGGAGGCATGCGAGAGGCTTTTTTGGCCTATCGCATCTATGTCAAGGAGGTGGGACGGGAACGTCTGAAATTGCCTGGTCTGGAGCACTACACACACGAACAGCTGTTCTTCATTGCGTTTGGCAATCTCTGGTGTGAGACATATACACCAGCTGCCTCGCGTTTTGCACTGGAGGATTCGCATTGTCCCGGCCAGATACGATTACGTGGCGTGCTGTCCAATTCGGAGGAATTCGCGCGCACCTTTAAGTGTGCTCGTGGCACGTCTATGAACCCAGAGCAGCCCAAGTGTCGCATATGGTAAACAAAACGAATATCAATAATAGAGGCTAATGAATACTCAAGTGATTTTTCTACAATATACATATACATATACTTAGTATACTCGTATTGTTCTAGTCTAGTAGGTAACGTATTTATGTTTTACATGTATTTTGTGCTCGTATTTTTATATATCAAACTATCAATTAAATTTTAATGCTTATAAACTATAATTCCAAATAATGACAGTGTTAGTTTAATATAGTAACTGTTAACAGTTAATAACAATCACTGTATATATCGGACTGCCAAAAAACAGTATAAAATCAAACAAGAAATTTCCTTCCTTCGAAATTTCTCGGTGGCCCACAAAAATTTGTGTGTAACTGGCAGAACGAGGCGTGGCAGAGCCCACAAAGTATACATATTCTTGATCAGGAAGAGAATCCGATTCGATGTGTGTTTATTCAGTATACATTTTTTGATATCTAGTACAACTATTCTATTTTTTGACCTATCTAACATAATGATAAATAATCATGTACATTTCCTCTATATGCCGTATGCTTATCGCAAACTCAACGAGCCCCTAGTCGAACAGACTCATGCAATTTCCAGATAAACATAAAGTAATTTCATTCCCAGCAAAATTTGCTGTTTCTTATCAACAAAAACCAAACAGTTTCCTATGAATTATGTAGCAATGCTTTAGAACGCGAATAGACAGTAATTGGAGGAGCGTTGAAAATCCATCAAAGGTAGATAGTGAAGGTATGTATATATAAATTAAAGGTTAGCCATAAAATACCAATAAAAGTGAGCATGTGAAAAATGTGTTCCATTACAAAAATGTAACAAAAACAGATCAACTTTTCCTTAAAGTTTGTCATGTTTAGCACATAAAAAGCGATTTAATATTACTAAAAATTTGCACAATAATTTATATATATATATATATATATGTAGTAAAATATTACTATAATAAACCATCTGTGTATATCTATATATAGTAGTCATCATTGTAGCGACGTTCAATTCCATCTTAATACCGTTTATAAGGTACATCAGTTTCAGTTCGACTTAAGACTCACTCGCAATTCGAAATTTGAAATTCGTTTAACTAACTTAGGAATCAATAAGAGGCGCCCGCTCCTCCTGCTCGTGCTCAGCACCGGGCGATGTGCGTGGCGGTGTTGCGCTGGATGGAGTGTTCCACGGCTGGACATTCGTGCGCCCAAAGACGATGAACACCAAGTTGCCAATGAAGTAGACAAAGGCCGTGAAGTAGAAGACAATGCGCCACTGACTGGGATTAGTCTGTGAAAAAAAAACAAAAAACAATAATTAGTAGGATTCATCTAACTAGATATGTCATCTACTCACCTCATCCTTAACAATCAGGCCAACGATGAGCGGCGCCAGGATACTCATTATATTCGCTGCACAATTCGTGATGCCCATCAGCGTGCCTGCGAAATTTGGCGACAGATCCATATGGTTGACGTGGAAGCCCAAATAGCTGGCCGAATTGGTGGCTACAGCCAGCGTGAGCAAGGCAACGACCCACTTGGCACTGGCCTCACCCTGGGTAATGAAACCCAGACCCATCAGTGCCAACATGGGCAGCCACAGGCCCAGCGAATTGAAGAATTTCCGGGAGAAATTCAGAGACATGCTGCTGCCACGTTGTTTGAGCCAATCCGAAAGCCAGATGAAGCAACAGGTTAGCAGAATCATGGTAAAGTAAGGCAGTGCGGAGAGTGGCCCATTGTGCTTGATGTCCATGCCAAGCACATTCTTCAGGAATGTCGGAATTTGTGTGAGCAGTGTCCAGAAGCCCCAGTTGTTGGCACAGTGCGCCAGCAGCAGCGACAGGAATGGCAACGAAGTCAATATGCTTAGCCATGGCGTGCGTAGATTCTGACGTGGCGTAAACTCCTCACGACCCGCATCCGAGGCGCGACGTAGCTGCCCGGAGGTTTCAATGTAACGTCGCTCAGTCGGCGTGATTGTGTCATGCTGAGCCGGTGTGCTGGCGCTGAAGAAATACCAGATTAGTGACCACAAAATGCCCGCACAGCCCGATATGTAAAATATGCTGGGCCAGCCCAGTGACGAAGAGGCTATGTAGCCGCTTACAGAGAGCATAATCACGGTGCCGAACTGTGAGCCCGAATAGCAATAGCCAACCAAGCGTCCACGCTCCTCGGCCGGAGCCCACTTCGACAGGAATGTGTGTGTTGAAGGAAAGATGACGCCCTGGCATAGACCCTGCACAGCACGCAGCGCCACCAGAGTCGGCCAGCCGCCCATTAATGCCACAAACGGCGTCAGCAGAGCCAGCATGGAGCAGCACAAGATCCCAAAGAACAGCATATACTTGGCACCAATGAGTGCCGACAAATAACCGCCTGGCACCTGAGTCACAACATAGCCCCAAAAGAAGCTGCTCAGTATATACGATTTAACACCCTCGTTCCACGCAAACTCGGGAAAATCAGGATTCGTGGCATTGCAGTCCGTCATGGCCACAATGGCCACCGAGAGATTCACACGCATGGCATAGGCCACAGCCAATCCGAAGAACACCAAAATACACTGAACATGACGCACCCCGAAACGCGGACCTAAACAAAGAGAATAAAAGGAGAGTGCGATAGAGTTAATGAATCAGTTTTGGCAGTCGTAAATGCCAAATAATTTACCTGTATTCCCTATGCTGTCATAGCCTGTGCGACTGCAGCAGTCCCAGCACCCTGGCGCCATTTTGTTTTTGTTTTTGTTTTTTGTCGTCTTCTTTGTGTGTTTTATGCAAATTGTTGTCAATAAATTGATATTAATTTTGCATTTGTGTTTGCTATTGCTGCTGCTGTTGCGCTTTGTGTGTTGTGCGCTCGCTGCTGGCTCCAAGCATTTTGATAACGTTGCCAATGAGAAGCAAACGACGTCAAATGCAAGTAAATTAGACGCCAACGCCAACGCAAACGCCGCTGCTGCTGCTGCTGCTGTTGGTGCTGCCACTGCGAATGCTTACGTAGCGCTTTGTTTTTGTTTTGCGTTGTTGCTTTGTTGCTGTTTTGCGAACAGCTGTTGCTATCGCTACTGTCGGTGCGGCCAGTGCTGCCCATATTGCTAGTGCTGCCAATTGCAATGGTTGCAGCCAATCGATTGGTGGCGCAAGATGGCGCAATTCCTACTGATTTTTAAATTTCGTTAAACCATATGAAAACGCATTTTGTTTGAGTTTGTTTCTATTCCATTTTCCGCTATTAAATTAATTTGATTCAACTTTTCGTGTATGCATCTTCTTTTGTTTATCGACTGCCGTCTTCGTTATACTTGTTGTTATAAATGCCTATCTATGCAGCCAGTGCTGCCAAGTGCGATAGTTGCTGTCTATCGTTTGGAGTCGCTACTTAGCGCCAATTGTATCGATATTTGAATTTTCGATTAAGTACATGAAAATGCATTTGTTTGAGTTTTGATTTTCATTTCTTGTTATATTTGTTAAATGCAGCTCATTGCGGCTGCATTTTGTCTTCTTTTTTGACTGCCTTTTTTAGTTGTTAAACTTAATTGTTTTTGTTTGTTTTTTAGTTACTTTTTCGTACATCACAAGTTGGTTTTTAGTTTATTAACACTACGTTTTTTTTTTTTTTGCTTTTTTGTTTTGTTTTTGTATCGCTTTAAACTAAATTCACTAAAAAATTGCTAGAGCTATTTAAGGTATTTTTGTTTTGAAAAAAACATAACAAATGAACTAGAGCAGCGTATGCATTACAATTGGGCTCTGCTTTTGCGTTTTAAATGTATATTTTTTTTATGTACAATTATGGAAAAAATACTGTAATATTAATAATTTATGCTGCGCTTAAATACACAATTAACATAGTGTTCGGTTTTTTTGTTTTTTTTTTTCAAAAAATTTCTTTTGTTTAGATGTTTTTTCTTTTTTATAAAATAATATCGCTAATGGAAGCACGCGATCGTCATTATGGCAATTATTTTTAGCTCTAATGCTATGTATTCTATATGCTTTACTTTTTTCTTGACTGGCAACTAGATATTAAATTAAAAATTACAACTAAATGGACTTAATTCAAGGCTTAAACCGTAATAAAAAACAACAACTAGGCGACTTAGCGAAATATCATGCGTCTACAAAAATAAAAACATGACCTAGTCTTTTAGTCGCGGGAAGGATTGCAATTAACGAGTGCCGCCATTTGTAATTTGATGATTGTGCTTGCCAGCTAACGGTACACCGGCCTCCAGGTTATCGGCATAGGTAATCGGCGAATCCCACAATTGCGTCTCCGTGCGTCCAAAGACCACGAATAGCAGATTACCAACGAAATAGAAACCAGCCGCTACAAAGAACACCATGCGCCATTGGCTAACATCGGACTATAAGAGAGAACACGATCGTTAGCTTTGAAATGTGAGGTTAGGGCAGTACAAACTTACCGTATCTGTGACTATCAGACCTACGGCCAAGGGTGCAAGAGCGCTCATCACATTGGCGGCGGCATTCGTGAGGCCCATGAGGGTGCCCGCATAGTTCGGCGATAGATCAATGTGATTCACCTGGAATCCCAGATACGTAGCAGCACTGATTCCCACCGTCAGCGTGAGCAGCACCACCGCGACCGTGGCATTCTCGCGGGGCACATAACCCAATGCAATCAGTGAGCACATTGGCACCCAGTGGCCCACCGTATTGAAGAACTTGCGGTTAAAGGATAGCGAGAAGGACTTGTTCTGTGCCAGAACCTTGGACAGCCAGACAAAGAAGAAACTGAGAACCATCATGACCGTGTAGGGCAGCGAGGAGAGCAGGGCACTCGACTTGATATCAATGCCATAGATGTTCTTCATATAGTTGGGTATATTCGTGAGCAGCGTCCAGAAGCCCCACATGTGTGTACAGTGCACCACCAGAAGCGACAGGAACGGCATCGAGGTGAAGATGGCGCGCCACGGTGTTGGCGCCATTTTGTGTGAATCCTGCATTTTGCCCACTGTACGATTCTCCTCGATGAACTTCAGCTCCTCGCGTGTAATGCTGCGATGCTCCTCCGGTGTGCTGGCTGCGAATATCCACCAGAAGACTACCCAAACGAAGCCACAGGCACCACCAATATAGAATATGCCTGGCCAACCGGCAAAGGAGTCCGCAATGAAGCCGCTCGTGGCCAGCATCAGAATGGAACCAAATTGTGAGCCCGAATAGCAAATGGTGCCCAGCAGACCACGCTCATTGGCCGGCGCCCACTTTGACAGCAGCGAATGTGTGGCCGGATGCACTGCACCCTGGGTCAAACCCTCCAGTATGCGCACCACGCACAGCGCCGGCCAGCCGCCCAGTTGCAGCGCCAGGGGCGACAGTAGCGTCAATATGGCACACGAAGCCAGGCCCACCATCAGCAGCATCTTGGCGCCATAACGCTGTGCTATATAGCCACCAGGCACCTGGGTCACAATGTATCCCCAGAAGAAGCTGCTCAGCATGTATGATTTCTCCGACTCCGTGAAGTTGTAGTACTACAAGAACAAAGTTGGCTTAGTTAAACCTTTAAATAATATCAACTAATGCTTACACTTACATGCACACCGTACTTTTCGAGATCCTCCTGCTCCCCGGAGCTATCATTGCCGGCCGTTGTGTTGGACGCATTGGGATTCTCTGACATGGCCACCAGTGCAACCGTGAGATTGACGCGCCACGCATAGGCCAGCGTGAGGCAGAAGAAGCACAGGATGCACTGCACATGGCGCAGACCAATGATTTTATCTATAAGAAATACATCATGAGATCATATCATTAGTTTAGTTTGTATATAATATGATATTACAAACTTTAGAGTAAATTTAATTTAATTACTTATAGTATTTGTCTTATCGGTTTAAGTCTGGCTCAAAGTATTAACTTGTTTTGATTGCAATTATAATAATTATTAGAACATTTTAATTACTATTCTAATCATGATCGTCATACGATCTTACAATTTAGACAGATTGAAATGGTAATATAGTTCGATTTCATATGTATTCATATTTAATTTTATAATATTATATTATAATATTGCATTATATTTTGTTTTTATATTATACTATATTATTAATTAAATATGTTCCAATATATTTTGTTTAATTATATAATAGTATAGTATATATTATTATTATATTATTGAATATGTTTAATTTCATTAATATGTAATTAATATCTAAATATAAATACGGATCACGCTTTAATTAAAATTTTAATTTTGAACTTTTTTTTATAGATATACCGCATATTTAATCCATTCTTTCAACACAATTATTTCGCTCAGTGCATGCTCTCACGTGTTTCGTGTGCTGACTTTTCGAGCAACTAAAGT
>JBANCZ010001466.1:0-21471 GCA_037040025.1 Sphaerogastrella javana | reverse complement strand
GCGGCTGAGCGGTGGCCATCGGCGGCAGAGCGGCGGCTGAAAGGCGGCTGAGCGACGGCTGAGAGGCGACTGAGCGGCGGCAGAGCGGTGGCTGAGAGGCTGCTGAGTGGTGGCCATCGGCGGCAGAGCGTCGACAGAGCGGTGGCTGAGAGGCGGTTGAGGCGGTTGTATTGCCTTGCTAAAGTTATCGATAGATTGAATATCGCTCACATATCGTAAACCCGATATTGCAAATTTAATCGCATTGTACACATTGGCCCACTTAAAACAAAAGGCAACATTATTTAAAATAAAGTATATTTTAATAAAATCGACATTGACAAAGCTTTGGTTTATTTACCAATTCTGCGCTCTATCAGAATAGGCAATAATGCGGCCACCTGAAATGATAGGCCTACGTATAGCGGGTGTCAATTGAGCAAGTCTTGCTGGTTTCCTCTTCAATGGAGCATTAACTATAAGTCTGCCTGATCTGAACGGGATGCGACGCTCCACAAATGGAAGAGTCAGCTGTGTGGCAGGAAATGCCGCACTGCCGCTACTAATAAGATTCGCAGGTCGATTAATCAGTTTGGCTGGTCTGCGTTGCGACAGCACTGGACGGAGCAGTTGCCTAAAGGCCGTGAAGCGCTGCACTAAAGGAAGTACTAGTTGTGCCTGCGGACGTAAGCTAGCCAGACTTATAGTTGCTGCACTCTGTGGCACATTGTTGATGTTGGCGGCAGAGCGGTGGCTGAGCGGCGGCAGAGCGGTGGCTGAGTGGTGGCCATCGGCGGCAGAGCGGTGGCTGAGAGGCGGCTGAACGGTGGCTGAGAGGCGGCTGAGCGGCGGCAGAGCGGCAGCCAGCGGCGGCAGAGCGGTGGCTGAGAGGCGGCTGAGTGGTGGCTGAGTGGTGGCTTGGCGGCGGCAGAGCTGTGGCTGAGAGGCGGCTGAGCGGTGGCCATCGGCGGCAGAGCGGTGGCTGAGAGTCGGCAGAGCGGTGGCTGAGAGGCGGCTGAGTGGGGGCTGAGCGACGGCAGCCAGCGGCGGCTGAGCGGTGGTCATCGGCGGCAGAGCGGTAGCTGAGAGGCGGCTGAGCGGCGGCAGAGCGTCGGCCAGCGGCGGCTGAGCGGTGGCCAGCGGTGGCTGAGCAGTGGCAGAGCGGCGGCTGAACGGTGGGCAGTAGTGGCTGAGCTGTGGCCAGCGGCGGTTGTGCTTCGGAACATATATCCAAAATTATATTATTCACATACTATATATCGATAATATATAATGTTATTGATTAACGATATCGATTATCTATATTTTTTTGAGAAATCGGTTATCGATAATACTATACAACACCGAAAATATGGTACTATACTGCACCGAAAAACTATATTACTCCAAAAATACTATTCTGCCCCAAAAATACTATTATGTTCGAAAAATACTAAACACAGGGTCCCTACTGTCGGGCCAGTCCCTACTGTTGGATATTTTTTTGAGGAAGTATTGTATTTTTGGAGCAGATTGGTGTTTTCCTTTCTGTGTAGTATTATCGATGTGAAATTTCGGATTAATTTCCATTTCATTTGTCACTTTATAAATAATTCGGTGTGCTACAGATATTAGTTGAGTTATTTTCTCAATATTCCCTGAAGTGAGTTTTAAAAACTGTTTCAAATGATATCATTTGAAGACTTGTCAATATCAAGTAATCTAAAAATCAATGTGGCACTAAGGAACTCGATTCAAATGTCATAAATTTAAAGTAATTTTTCTCGGATCAACCAAAATTAAATAAAATGTCGAGCGCTGAGGAAATGTTGGGCGCCAAAGAGTATGAGAAATACCCAGTGAAGCGCAGCTTTGTGGTCACCGTGGATGCCAATGGCAAAATCGAAGTCGGCCCCAACACGGAGAGTAACCCCAAATGCTCAAGAAGAGAAGCCAGACGTGCAAAGCGTGAGGAGAGGAGACGTATGCGCATAGCACTGCTGGAAGATGTCAACAGCTCAGATGATGAGCACGGTGATGCGAGAAACGATCAACGGAATGCCGAGGAGCAGTCCTTTGATCACTATGTGAAGAGCTATAGCAAAAATCTGTGCGGCAAGCCCAGTTTCGTTGTGCTGGAGGATGCGCTAATGCGCAGACGCATCGAGGAGACCCTGCAGGAGCACTATCATCGCCCGCACATGGTGCCCGCCACCAATGCATGCCACTGCCATGCACAGCAGCAGACATCGCCCTGCGACATTGGCGCCCATACTGGCTCCCAAACGGATGAATTTCTGCTGCACTGCGCCCTGCGATCGCTGCGCCTGATGCAAGGACGCAGCACAGCATGTCAGGCATCTGACACCAGCACCAACAGCCGGCAATTGCAGCAGCTAATAAATCCAGCAATAGTTCGAGCAGCAGCAGCAGCAACAATGGCCGAGGAACAGGCAGCGAATCCAGCAGCTGCATCACATATAACTATTAGTCTAGTGCCTCCAAATGCGGCGAATGCAGCGACAACTGTTGCTCAGGCACAGGCAAAGCAGCAACAGCAACAGCAACAACAGTTGCACATGCAGGCCGCCCACAATAATACACAATTGCAATGTTGCAGCACCTGCAACAATTGCTGTCAGCAGCAGCAGCATCAGCAGCAGCCAGTAGCAACTAACAGCAATTACTGCCTGCCGCTTGCAACAGGCAATAATATAATCTGCTCCATTGGAGCACACCAACGACTGCTACAATATCTGCAGCAACAAGGCACAGGCGCGCCCAGTTATAGGAACTATTGCAGCAGCTGTCTATTCCTGCGACCAACACTGGCACCATCAGTCTCCTGCCCCCAGTGCCATTCACCGGAGCTACTCTTGCTGCCAGCGCAACATCATCCGAATCAATACATTCGTCAATGGCCCCAGCAATCCGTGAGTCCTTATCTCTACTGTCCCAGTTCGTACAGCGTTGCGCCGGTCAATGCTGATTTGCAGCCCGTCAATTATCAGCAGCAACAGTCTCAGCAGCAACTGCATCGTTCTCAGCAGCAGCAACAGCAGTACGCACAGCATCAACAGCTACCACTTTTGCAACCGCAACATTCACAGCTGCAACAGCAACCGTCACAGCTGCAACAGCAACCGACACAGCTGCAACAGCAACCTTCAACGGTGCAACAGCAACCTTCACAGGTGCATCAACAACACCAACAGCTTCAACGTGAACTTTCACAGCTGCCACTCTTGCAAATACAGCCCCAGCAGCAACATCAGCCGCTCCAGCAACTGCAACAACAAACGCCCCAGCAGCAACTTCAGCAACTGCATCCACCACTACAGCAAGAACGACAACTGCTGCAACAACAGTTGCAACTTCAGCAACCACAGCAACAGCAACAGCAAATACATCCACAGCAGCAGCAACAGTTGCAGCAGCATATACAACCACTGCAACAGCAACAACTGCAACCACAGCAACAACATCATATGCAACAGCAGCAACAACAGACGAAAACTCACCAGCAACTACAAACTCAGCAGCAACACAAGTGTCCATACAGCAGCAAATGCTCAATACCGCAGTCATGTTCGATGACACCTGGATCGTCTTCATCTGATGTTCTTGCCAGGAATACGATGCTGCAGAGCTATGTACCACAGAAGTCAATGGATACAGATAGCAACGTTTCACAAATAACAGTGCGGCGAATCAATGCGACAAGTGCAAGAAGAACGGCCAGTAGATATGCGAAGAAGTTTCATCAAAAGCTGTATATGGCACGCTTTGGACGAACATGTCTGGTTCTAAAACCCACAACATCCCCCATGTCGCCACGACGAAATAGTTCTAAAAATTTGTAATTGAGGTATATTCCAGTTTTACAGTACGTGCCTCTAATAAAAATATCACAAAGCATCCGAAAATTCGAGCTTCATATGTTTTTTATGCCTAATTTGCAGAATTATATTTCACATCTATTTTATTGATTAATATTACTGCTAAACATTGGCGGTTACATAGCAGTAAGTACGTTAAGATTAAAATTCAATATAGGTATCATTATTATAATATAATAGTACATTTAGTACATTTAGTCAACGATAATGCCAGAATCAAAGAACTGATTTAACAATACAGAAAGATAGATACTATAGAAGAAGATACTACAAAAGTACTATACCATTTCGAAAATTCTAAACGTAGGGTCCCTACTTCCGGTTACCGCCCTTAATGTTAAATATTTAAACACCAAAGTGATAAGATTAAAACATTTATTTAAATAGCCTTTTTAAACTTGCTTTTTCTTGGTAGAACTTTAGTGCTGTGGCTACTATTCAGGCAGTGGGAATTTAATTTCCTTGATGATCATCTAAAGATCTCGAAAGATTCTCGAAGAAATTACTTGGCATTTTTTCTATTCCGTACTTCATTAATGTTTTACGATAGAACGCAGATGATATGGTTTTTAAATCAATTGAACTACACTGGCATGAGGTCAATTGATCGCTGTTTTCTTCTTGCTGCGGCGGCTGTGGTGGCGCTTGATCTCTATCTACAGATAAGGTTGATGGCACACATTCTGCATCACATCGATTCGAAGAACACATATTCCATTTCATACAATCGGACAGGGTGTCCGGGTAATTTTGGTTGTCATCGAACCTTACACAATACTGTCGTTGACGTTCTTGTGACTGAGGTTGCTGTTGATACTGATGTTGGTGTTGGGAATGCTGTTGCTGGTGTGCACATTGACGCTGCTCTGGGTATGGCTGTTGGTGTAAGTGTTGCTGTGAATATTGTTGTGAATTTTGTTGTGAATTTTGTTGTGAATTTTGTTGTGAATATTGTTCTGAATATGGTTGTGAATATGGTTGCAGATATTGTTGTGAATACTGTTGTTGTTGCTGTTGTTGCTCATGTGGATCTTGCAGTTCCTGCTGAGTATGCTGTTGTGGTATATTGTAATCGTAGTCATTGTGACCATTTCGCATGTCTTGCTGTGAGTTCATGAGTTCGCCATAACAGTTGGGTTGTGGATATTGTAAGTATTGCTGAGAATTTTGTTCTGAATGTAAATTTTGCTGTGGATGTTGTTGTAAATGTTGCTGTGGATGTTGAATAAGTATATTCACACAAGAAAAATATTTGTCATCTTTTATGAATTTTGCGAAACATTCACATTTCAGCTCTTTCTGTTGTTCTGAATGTTGCTGTGAGTGTTGCTGCGAGTGTTGCTGTGAGTGTTGCTGTGAATGTTGCTGTGAGTGTTGCTCTTCTAGTTGTTGGAATCGCTGTTGTTGCTGTAGGTGACTCTGTGACACTTGATGTTGCTGTTGAAACGAATATTGTTGCGGATATTGTGAATATTCATGTTGGTATTGCTGTTGCTGTGGATGATGGTGAGTGTCTTGCTGTAAGTGTTGCTCTTGTCGCTGTTGGTATTGCCCTGGGTGATTCTGAGATTGTAGATGTGCAAGCTGATGTTGTACTTGATATGTATTTTGTTGCGGTTCCTGTGAACTTTGATGATGTTGCTGTTGCTCATGTTGTTGTTGGTGATGGTTTGCATGTTGTCGTGGCATATTGTTATAAGAGTGATAATCGTCATATTGTATATGTGGCTTCAAATGCTGTTGTAGCTGCACAAGTTGCTTATGCGGCCAGGAGAAAGGAGGATTGTTTGATCCCTGTTCCAGTGAGTGAACTTCGCTCGACTGATTATTATATTGGTGTATATAGCTGCCTCCGTCATGATATTCAGCATTATTTTCCTGAGGGAGCGAATAATGGACCGAGTCATTCCATCGGACGTATCCAACCCCTTGGGTCTCATTCGATAAATATGAATCATCGTTACAGTCGCAGTTATTATTCGCGTCGTAATATTGCTGTTCGTGCTGTGTCAACTGCGATGCCTCTTCTTGGCAATAGCAAGGAGGTTCTGTAAGAGTTTGTTCCTGGTATTGCTGGTGGATATGTTCCTTAAGAGGCAGAAGTCCTTTTGCCAACTCCACACTATCATTTATACGTGGAAAAATCTCTTGATCCGACCCCGCCTGCTGCAACCCTATGTTATCCTGCGGTTCCATATGTTGACGTGATTCTATATTTTGCTGGAACTCCATCGTTTCATCAAATTCTATGTGTCGCTGCTGGTCTAAACGTTCCTGATCCTTCGGACAAAAACAAACGGTCTTGCGTATGGATTTCTTAGGTGTCTCAAAATCATATAGATTTTGAGGCGAACCGTCGATTTCATGCTGCGACTGTTGTTGAAAATTTTCAAAATATTTTGAATAAGCTTTCATTTTCGCTTGCTTTGCTTCAAAAAGGCAACGCAACAACCTCGAACATTTAACGCAAATCTCAATTCTACTTGTTTTCTTCAGTTGCCGTCCTTTACCTGAATTTTCTTTTTCCAATCCATTGGTAGTTTCTTTAGAATTTCGTTTATTTTTTCGAGTTTTTGAATTTCTTGCGGCTCGATTATTAACAGTTTGACGTGCAGGCATTGGTTTGTTGTAAGTGACGGCTCGTTTAGTCTTCGGTAGAATTTGATCTGATTTTGGGTGTGATGACTTTTGACTTTTGCCTCTTTGATCATTGGACATACTCTCAACACTTGGAAGTCCTTGGACATATTCAACTAACGAATGAGCATATGCATTATCGGATTTCTGTTGTTTTTCAGCACGTGAACTTGTATTTGATATCCCTTTATTGTCCTTTGGCTTCTTGCCTTTAACTTCAGACAACAAGTCTCTCCTATAGGAAAAAGACAGATTACTAAAAGCAAAACCAAACAAAAATTTAGTTCATTGCACTTACCATTCATCTGGCTTAAACATTGCAATGGGTTTTGCGTTAACGCATTTGCCTTTTGACATCAAGCCGATTGGATCTTCAAATGATTTAGAATTTCTGCAAATGAAAATATATTTATTGTCAACTTTTAATGAGTTGCAATTCACACGAACCTTCGGCAGTTGCAATGACAATACGATTTTAAATCGCACAAGAGATTATCCAGATTTCCATCGTTTCGTTGATAAAGGTTTTTCCTACAGCAGTTTAAGTGACGCTTGTTTTCAATACAGTTGGATAATTCTTGGCCTCCTTTCAGTGATGGGTAATGTTTGATCGCCGTTACGCAATATTCGTTAAGCAAAGTAGGATCATCATCATTTCCTTGGTGTACCAGCCATACCTTTAAATCTTTTCCACATTTATCTATAAAATTCCAAAGGTTATTAATATTTTTGTGAACCATTATATTTCTTACTTAATGAAATATTTGTTGAATTGAATTTCCTGCACAGTTTGTATTTGTCCTTATTGCCGTTGTCAGTGTTTCTGCAATGATTTTTATAACTTCTCTGAAGCAAGTCCGAAAAACTTTCGTGATTACTTTCAACTAAGGCAAGTACAATGTTTTTAACAACGTTGGACTTTCCTCCATTAATTGGATGAGATTTTGTGAAATGCCGGGAGTTATCTTTGTCCAATAAATCGGTCATACCAGAAGCCATTCTGATATCCTGACATTTTCTTCTTGCAGTTTGTCTACCGTTAATCTGTTCGCATTTCCTTGATTTTGATTTTTTGTTAATTATTTTAGATTCAAGCAAGCTGGGTTTCTCTTCAGTTGACCTGGAATTTAAATGTTCATCATTAATCTTGCGAGATTTACTAATTGTTCCATTGTCTTCCTCATGTTCTTTATGAAAAGGTAGTCTTTCTACTGGAGCACCATGTTGTAGGGATCCCAATTCAATGGGATTTAGCCTTTTGCAAAGGTTTCTGGCGGTAGCTGTTGAAGGTCTATTGGGTGCTAAGCCGGTACTGGTGTTCTTTTGAAGATATGTCAATAAAGATAGCTTCATGTGGGACGAGAAACAATTGCACAAATTCGCCAAATGAATCGACGAAGCTAGGCTTATTTGGACTGGTCCTTTATTCTTCAAGCTATGACTGCAAAATATTGAATAAGTTCAAACATTATTTTGAAAATCCCTCACCTACTTACCATCTATCAATGTCATTTTTTGTCTCTTCCACCGCGTTCTGCTTAGCCGCATGAGTTTCCCTACTTTTCGCCTTATTCACCATTTCCTTTTGGTGTTGCTTAAGAATTTTTATACGATTTGCCTTTTGCACCTCATTCACCCTGAAATACTTGCGTTTATACGATGTTTTTACTTTTTTCGAATCCTCGGTTGGATAGCCTGAGCAACAATTTAAATACAATTTATTTAGAAATGCATTTTGTTCATGGGTAAATTTTTGTGAATTTTTCGGATTATACTCCTGAAAACAGAAGTATAAATTAGGTGAACTATATATAAAATTATCAACTAGTTTACCTGTAATATATCAAACAATGGTGTAATCCGGAGTTTTGAAGATTTCAGACCAACAACTGTAGACTTTGGTTTGCTTTTAACTAACTTAGCCTGTTTCTTCTTATCCGCTTTAGGTGGCATAGGGTTTTCTGTTCCTGCAACGAACCTATACCGCGACGAAATTATTGGCAACATTTCCGAATTCATTAGAATTTCAGCGGCCTTTTGAACACAGACTTTGTTATGCATGGTATGTGATAACTCTTCTTTTGTCCGCTGCGTTTTAACATCATTTCCTAGAACTGTTGCCGAAGAATGGAGAGTGCCTGCAGTTTTGGAATCGAGCTTCGCACCAGGAGAGGCGTATTTGCAATCCACATGGGATTTGAATGCGCGACATATTTCATTTAAATTACACATTTGATATTACAGGCAAATAATACTGCTATTATTCTATTGTTAATAAGAAATCTGCAATATTTACGAAAGGTGTCTTCATTCCCAAGTACCAAGGAACAAGTCGCGCTGCACTTCAAAATGAATCACTTGAAAATTTTATGTTTAAGGCTAATATTTCGTAAAAAAAAAATTGACAAAGAATTCAAACTTTCAATTTGCTTCACCTATGATAAAAGAGGCAACTATTCTTTTAAATTAATTTATTTGTTTATAATTTAGTATATTTTACTATATTTTTACTTGCAGATATAAAGAATTATTGATCAACTTTTCCCTCCCCGATGTAGATATTCTTTCACTTAGTATTTATGTATAGTTTCCAAACGAAATTCTGATTGAATACAGAGCGGAGAGTTTAAATTGAGGGAGTATGAAGAGTGGGGAGAATAAAGTACAAAGAGGATAGATAGTAGGGAGAATCAAAGGAAGAAGGAATATAGTTTAGGAACTCCACATCAGATTTTGATTGGGGTACCGCATTTGAAGGTGGCTGTAATCGATTGAAAGAATTGAAGGTCTTTGGTATACGAATTCACTTTATTACTTAATTGAAAACGGAAGAATTGTCCAAAGTGCGATTGGATTGATTCCTCGAAGTTTGTAACGTATCGTACTCTGTACTATAAAACTGTCCTGATAACACGCATTTCTCACCGTACACGGCACGTTACCTTAGAAACTCTTGCAACATTTGCAACATGGGCGATCGCTGCGATCACCACCAACGTGGCATCATGCAACGCATGGGAGCGCAGTACGGACGGTAACAGGGATTATAACAAGGAGCGACGGGATACTGTGCGGGACACTGCATTACTGAATGGCGATGGAAATGATGTTGAGGCTGTTGAAATTGTTGCTGTGCATAACAGTGTTGTTGCTGCTGCTGCTGCTGCTGATGTTGTCGTTGCTGCTGTTGGTGCTGATGTTGCTGATGATGTTTTTGATGTTGCTGATGTTGCTGTTCTTGTGGTTGTTGTTGTTGTTTTTGCTGTTGATACTGCTGCTGCTGCTGGTGCTGCTGCTGTGGTACATCATTAATCGCAACGTTTTCCGTCTCCATATTATTGATCGACTCTTCCAGCGGTGTGTCCGTTCCTGGTGTACTGCCGGGATTAGGCGCCTCCTGAGTCGTGTGCAAGGACTGTACTTTTACTATCGCGTTTTGGCTTGATTCACAGATCTGCTCAAGCTGGACTTGCATACGTTGAATCTGCTCCTTTGCCTGTTTCAGCTGCTGACAAAGCGATTGTTTCATATCCCTTTGTTGCTCCTGCTGAAGCTGTTGATTGCATTTACAGCAGCACATGGGTGGCATCTGTGAATGAGTTGGGATTAGTGACTGATATAGTAGTGCACTACTTTCTACTCACTACGGGCGCTGGTAGTTGTGGGTACACATAGCTATTCGTGTTGGCCGGGCACTGTCTGACCATATAACATGGCCTCGGCATGCATGGCGGCGCCGCAGACCCTAAGCCATTGAAATTGGGCTGCATAATTTGGTTTTGAGCCGGATTACCATCATAGCTGCAATTCAAAACAGAGGCTGTAGATTATATCATATATGCACATACTTTTTCTATACCTTACCTCATATAGTGCTCCTCAGTCGTCTCGCAGAATGTCAAGAAATTATTCCTGTTATTATTGCCACACGGTGGCATTTGAAAGCGCAGATTCGCTGGATCATTCCTTGAATCTGAATGAACATCACTGGATCTAGAGCTTGCGGCATTTACTGTATTGTTTCCAAAATGATCACTATCCTTCTGTATTTCTGCCTTGGGATTGTACTGATTGTCACTGTCTTGCCGAATTGTATCAGATTTATCACTGCCTCGCCGATCGATTGGAGATATATCACTTTTACTTTTATCGGAATTATCACTGGCCCGCCGACTTATTGGATTCACATTATTTTTACTTTTGTCTGAATCATTACTGCCTTGTCGACTCAATGGATTTACGTTATTTTTCCTTTTTTCAGGATTATCACTGCCTCGCCGACTCGTTGGTTTTGATATATTCACTGCATTTTTTGAGCCTGTGGGAGACCTTGTGTCCTCATTTGATAATTTATCCGTTTCATCCTCTGGCGGATCCTCGGACTTATCTACACTATGCCTAAGATTTGGCTCCACCATCATCATGGGCATGTTCTTCATTTGCCTAAGTCTCCTCTTGAATGCGTTCACTTTGAGCTTTTTCACCGTGTAGATATTGTGATCATCCGGGTCGATTGAAGTCATATGACATACATTTGAAGAATGCTTACTTCCCGATGCGCTTGAAACAAAGCTTTTCAATTTCGAATGAGCTTTGATTGAATTGCGTTTGTGTTCCCGTAACAACGCGTTACATCTACTGGATAGCTTGGACGCACCGCCCGTTGCTCTGGAATGTGACGAATGTGATTCTGGAATATTACGCCGATTGAGTGCATAATCTGCTGCTGCATTATACCACATGGGGATGATTCTTTTCGTTGAATTTTCGCCACCGTTTTTCCGCATTATGTTGGTTGTCATTTGACCAAATTCAACAATACTTCCGTTCAAAATTTTATTTGTGACATATTCCGAAACAGTGTGTACTACCCAACTTGATTGTTAAAAAAAATAATCCAAAAATGTAATGCCATTGATATATGTAGAGAGTCGTCAATACATCCATTCTTATAGTTATGTATTCTTGTTTAATATTACAATTTATTTAGTAGAGTTAGCATAATATAAATTTAAAAAGCATTAAACTGATGCGATTACAACGTTTTTTTCTTCTTTTCCCAGGATAGAAGAGACTAGAGTCCATGGAAATGGGAAAGAGCCCAGAGAGCATCATAACATATGTTGAAAATTCCAATGCGAGCATTCCATAACAAAAAATGGAATTCAGGATCCTTCTTCTATTAAAACTATTATTTGTTCTTAATAAATTTCAAACACCTTACATTTTGTTATCAAATTTTCTTCTATCAATTTCGCTTTGAAAAATTCGATAAATTCAGATATTGTAGTAATAGTTTTGTATAAATTCTTTTTTTTATTATTTTAATATAGGCTATGTTAATTATTTTTTAAATGCAAATTTAAGTAAATTTTAAAATGTTGAACTGTTGCGAAAATAAGTGAGTTGGACGAACCAAATATAACAATATCAATATTTCAAATATAATCCCCAATTCTTTTAGTTGTTGTTGTGCTGTTCCTCCAAACTGTTGTTACTGTCCGTGGTAAGTCGAATAGATACATATAACATATAACAGTTATGGATATAACAGTTGTGGTAAATCTTTCAGCCCGACAACTAATTTTACCAGTGGACAATGTTGCATCACGGAGTTTCCAGTACAAAAGAAAACTGGATGTGGGGAGGAGAAATTCTCAAATATTCCAAACCTCTATTTCTACGGAAGAGCATTACAGGATGGGTTTTGCGGTTGTCCTAGAAGAAAGAATCAAAAGTCTCCACTAGACTTTGCATGCAAAGCCAAAGGTGCCAAGGGTTGTAATAAAAAGAAAAAAGGCGTCGAGAAGGAGGAGTGTGACAAAATTTGCAAAAGTACTGAAAACAAAGATGCAAGCAAAAATCGGAATGGTGAAGATTATGATAATCCCGACAATATGGGGAATGGACGCAATGATATGGACAATGATATGGACAATGCTAATTTACCGGGAAATGGCAATATGTTTGGCTATGGAAATTTACAAAATAATACCAATATTTTCGCCAATGTACCACTTAATTGCTTTCCACCTGGCATGGGTAATACCCTTGGCTATACAGCGCCATATGATATTGGAACACCATACACTGATATGCCTGCTGCAGGGTTGCCCACTAAATGTGTGGGTAGTTTTGATCCCTGTACAGGTGTCCCATGTTCAAACGAACAGGAATTTCCATCAAGTGCAGCTATCCCAATGCCTAATAATGTAATTACAGGTGTCACGTCGCCGCTCATGTGTACCGTCTGTCCTTGCGTCCCTTGCGTTTGTTGTCCCCTGCAACCGAATCAGGCTGGCCCTACTGCTGCCCCTAATCCTGGTGCTAGTGCTGGTGCTCCAACGACAACTACTGCAGCAATATCGTCGGGTGTCGCGAATAAATCTAAGCAAAGCCAGGACGTCAAGAAGTCATATAATCCGGGAAATAAGCCGAGAGCAGCGTGAGTTATGTTAGAGTATATATCAAACACATTAAATCACTTTTAAAAACAATCCAATATACATCGATCTTATAGCAGTTAAAACTTCAACTTTAACGATCGAGCTTCGTAGCAGCCAGCTAGGTGTCGCTATGGCATGCAGCGTTACATTTGCTGCAGGTACCCTATCAGGTGCACTTCCACTTGACCTTCATAGGATACAACACTGCCATTATAAAAATTATAATTTTTTGTTATTGATATATATATTATATCGTTTTTACATATTACATTCCCGTTCTTCCAACTTGCTAGAAAATCGCAACCATTGCCACCTAAGCAACAGTACGTAACCCAGGCTGCGCGATCTCAAAACTTGAGCAACAACCCGACGCAAGCAAAGCAACATAAAGTTAAGGAGAGTGCTAGCTCGGATTTAGTACAACGGTGAGTTTACTGTCAACTGCGTTCATATACTTTTACGTTGTTCCACACTACACAAAATACGCCAAAATCAAAGCGTAATGAATTAGCAACTAAAACCTGAATATCTCTTCCTACTACAGCATTTATAATACGCTGAGCGCACCCTGTTCGACGGAAAATTATTATATACCACAGCCCATGTCGTTCAAGAACCCAAAATACGGTTCAGCCCCACCAAGAAATGGCAAATCATCGGAGGAACAAGGGTCATCGGACTCTAAAAAAAAAGATATGGTGGAATCGTATAAACATGGGAGCCACCAAACACGGAATTGCGGTTGTAATACACTTATAAGTGGATCGTAAGTTTCCGGATTTGAATACATCGCGGATAATCATTTTATTCTTCAAATATGCAGGTCAAAGGACGAGTCCCAGCAATCGTCCGAAAGTGATAATCAGCAAAAAAATGCCTGCGCGAATCCTTGCTATGGCTCGGGATGCTGTTATCGCCCCTGCTATTCATACTGCTACAATCCCTGTACCGGATGCTATTATTGTTGCAATAATTGTAACTGCTGCTGCTCCAGCGGCTACAATGGTTGCTGCAATGGTTCCTGTCCTGTACAACCCAAGGCACCCGATTGTTGCATGCTTCCCTGTGCAAAGACTGTCCCACCCAAAAGAACCGAAAAAGCAGCATCCTCTACTCCCCGCGAGAAGTCTGTAACGAAACCAAAGAAATCGAAAGTCCAATCAAAGAACCATAAGAAGAGGTCTCGGGCTGGTGGCATGCCACCGTTAAACCATCCAAATGGTCAAGTATTCCCCCAGGTATGGTCTGGATATCAGCGATTTTCTGGATTCCCTGTTAATGTTATGGGTGCTTCATGCTTTCCATCCCAAATGAGTCAAGGAGTTTGCCCATTATCAGCTCAGGATCCACCACCATCTCTGCGAGCAGATTCTGACCAAGGTTGGACAGGGCAAAAGTTTTAATAGAACAAATTGTAGTATTTTAAATTGAGAACAGTTCGGATAGAGTGTAACCATTTGATTCGATTCGAAAGTGTTTGAGCGACCCGAAGACTATCGATAGTATCGATTCGCACAGTCTGCGTCTATCGCAACTATCAATAGTAGCATTGGCTCAACTACTACCCCTCCACCAACTACTAAATTCGATGACAATAAAATATATGAAATTGATTTCAATTTCAATAGATAATAAATAATACAAAACTATGTGTATATTTTATATTTTTATTATTAGTATTTAATTTGCTTTTCTTTTTGTTGTTTTCTTCACGTATTGTACACTTGTATCTATTTGTGTTTCGTCGGTCATAAATGATCATCATATCATCATCTTTCATCATATCATCATCATCATCATATCATCATCATCATATAATTATTCATATCGTCATATATCATATCATCATATACATATAATTATAATTTGTTAAATTTTGTGGGCTTTTGTAGAAAAACTTAAGTTTCTTTAAAACATGCCTCCTCTTTCAATTTCACATTTAAGATATACGAATTTTTATTAAAGAGAGAAACCTAACTAAATACTATGAACATAGCACATTCTATATTGGATTTTGTGTAGTGCAGCCATGTATATATGTATATATACATATCGGAATATCAAGTTATACATGTAATTTGTGTGTAGATCTTTATGTATGTATGAACTATGCGTATCAACTTGATGTCAAGTTGCCGGCACCTACGTAGGCATGTATGTGTGTGTATATATGTATGCATGTATGTGTATGTATGTATACATTAATTAATTATTAACTGAGTTTGGCTCGCTCAAAAAACAATGATTATGATTAGCTTATATTTGCATTTGCCGTTTTAATAGTATGCATCATAAATTGAAATTGCATACGTCTAATTATATTTAATATATATGTATATATATATATATATATATATATATATTTGTATAGCTTAACACTAGCGTGGGCGTCGAGCAGGCATTAACAAAATAATTATAAAAAAAGATAATAACTAGGCGTACATCTTTCGTCAACTATTTACATTGGACATTTTTTTTTTTGTTAGCAGACAGAGTTTGTGGTTTCTTGTTTCTTGTTTGTTTGTGGATGCATCTTCATTAGCTTTTGCTTGCTTGATAATGATGTGAATTGTATAAATAACTTTTGAACTAATAAACTATGTATGTATATATAAATATATGTGTATGTGTTGAGTGTTTGTTTGTTTTGTTTTGTTTATATATATATATATATGTATGTATAAAGTACTCGTAGTTTTGCATTAATCACATATTGTACGCTCAACTAAAATGGGGGCTTTTTGTTTTTAATAATTTAAGGAATTCTCAATAATTGCTGCTGCTGCTACTGCTGCTACTGCTGCTGCTCCTTTCACTTTACATTGTCTTTATGAACTATCATCCGTCAAATAAATATATCCATGCTGCTGCAATATGCTCAAACGTTTCTCCACCGCCACACGATCTGTAAGCAATCCAAATTCAATTAATCATTTCATTTTCGAATTCTTAGTCTTCTTTAGTTACATTTATTCAACAGCATTTTATCCTGTGGATGATTGCACTTTTGCACCAACGAGTGCAGCAGAATGTGAGCGGTATTGTAGCGTTCAAAGCAATTCTTAGTGTTCTTCAGCAGCTCATCCAGCGCAGCAGCCTGACACTGCAAGCACACAACAATGACAAATGATTAATGGAAATGTTCTATGAAAACTATATTTACTACATACCATATCGAGCGCATAATCATAGAGTATCTTATCAGCAGTTATGTTAAATGCATTTGCCTTCTGGAGCAGGCTGCTGCCGTTTAGACGCTTCGATTCGAACAAGATGCTGCGATACTTGGAGTTCATGGTGAGCAAAGCTGCAGTGAAACATAAACAAACGAATTAGATATATCGAAACATCTTTTAAGTTTATAAAACTAACCGTTCTTAACGTTGGATGAGGGCTTCAACTGTCCGTTGCGCAGCTGCTGCGAGGCCAAATTGAGGCCGGACGAGAGCAACTGCAGAGCACGCACGAGTAGTACCAGACGCTCGGCACGCTTACAATGCTCGGGCGCATGTGGTGGTATCTGATGCTGCTCGGCGGCCGTCTGGCTGCCAGCCACCATGAGCGTGGATAGCGGAGCACAGCGTGAGTCGGCCACCTCCTGAATGCAGTCAGTTAAAGCTAGCACATAGTTCAATTTGGAAAGTGTTTCGTTGTGCTCGCGATCCATGAGGGTTTCCTCGGATAGTTCCGGTGCCTGGAATGCATGTGGCTCAAAGCCTGGACCGCCAGCGCCCGTATCGAGCAAGCTCTGCAGTCCACCGGTGGCACCCATTTCGGGCAAGGTAAAGGCACGTGGCCCCAGCATATGATGCTGATTATTGTTCTCCGATCCGCTGCCCGCCGATCCAATTGAGCCCAACGAACCAGGCGCCATTATCAGCGTGGGACTGCCCAGCGTTGGCAATTTGGTCAATGCTGCGGACGGAAGCACCGGCGAGCTGTTACCACTGCGACGCAGCGGTGACTGTGAGTGACCCGGCGACACCTGCCAGGTGCAGGGAGCATGTGCCGGCGGTGTCTCCGACTGCGAGCCACCCGATGCAGAGCGCACACGAGTCGGTGGCGTTCCTATGGCGAACTGCACGGCTGGCGGTGAAATCGAATTGATGTCACTGCTGATGCTGCTCTTGCGCTGATCCGCACCACGCGGCTGCTTGACGCTTATTGGTTGAGAGCGTGGAATCTGATGGCCGAGCGTGGCCACTGTTAAAGGCATGCCGGCCGTTTGTCGAACCGGAGAGCCTGCTCCAGTGGCCGCATTTGTTAGCTGGCGGCGTGCTGGCGCTGGCACTGGTTTGGGCTCTGAAATGGGCAAACTGCTCGGACGTGGCGGACTGGATTGTGGCTGGCCGCTCGTTGGCTGGCGTACCTGATTGGCAGCTGCTGCCTGGGCCTGACCCTGACGCTGGTCTTCCGGCAGATTCTTGGGCACCAGCACAAAGTCATCTGAGTCCTCATGCGAGCTGCAGCTAGCATCATTATTTTCGCTGTCACAGAGCACACCCACATTGGTGATGGTCGCACATATGGCGGGATTAGCTACCACAGAGACTGTAATTTGTAAAAAGACTTCAATTACGGACTTCAATTTGATTTAACTCTACACTATTTACTGGTATTTTCTTCCTCCTGTGCTGCCTCCTGCTCTTCACGCTCTTTCTGCTGTAGCTCGGCCAACCGTACCAGTTGTAGCTCTTGCTCCAGCTGCTGTTGCAGTGGACTTTTGGGCTTAACGGGTGGCGTGCCACTGGACAGCGATGGCATGTCAACTACAAAAGAAAGTAGATTATAAACTAGATCCATATTGATATAGTTTCCAATCATACTCGGTGACACCGCGGCCTTCTTCCCCTGCAGAAATGGATGCACAAAGAAGCTCTCATACGATATGCGATCCTTGGAATTGCGACGCAACAGGCATAGCAACAGATCACGCAAATCCGGTGAGACTCCGTGCGGTATTCTATAAAATATCACAATAAATATTTAATAAAACACTCAACATATTCTCTATAAGCATGTGTTAACTCACTTGGGCGCCAAGTTGGCATTCTGCTCGTAGTAGAACTTCAGCTCGTTGGGCGTTTGGGCGTAGAAGGGCGCCTTGCCCGTCAAACACTGATACACAATTGTGCCCAGTGACCAGAGATCGGCCTTGGCATCATACTGCAGCGACATTATGACTTCCGGTGCCTGTAAATTACCAGAGATTAGTACAAATGAACGAATGGTATAGCTTCTTTACTCACCATATACATGGGCGAGCCGCAAAGGGTGGCTGCCATAACGCCCTCGTTCAGAAAACGCGCAAAACCAAAGTCAGCTATAGAGAAAATGAATTAGAACAATAGTTTTTAGTATGAAATGTATAATGTAAGTTTATAACTATTCTTTTTGACATCTTTCATGCCATATTACCAATTTTCAGCGTTATTTTTGAAGGTGCCGGCAAAGTCTTGCCATAACTGTGAGATAGCAAAATATTTTGCGGCTTGAGATCACGATGCACAATTCCTTTGGTATAAAGTGCTTTCATGGCACCAGCTGCAAGGTTAAAGAAATCATTCTATTAGTTAAATTTGTCCATTATAATATTATATAAATAACTCACCTAGTTGTACGAGAAAAAGACGAACAGTATCCTCGCTCAGTGTGCCCTTAGCGCTCAGATAATCCGCCAAATCGCCGCCATTGCAGTACTGCAAATAAAAGAAAGAGTTTAAATAAATATATGTATACCGATAGTAAGGTAATATAAGATATGTTGATATGAGATTTGGTTGGATCACATTTCACACTGTGATTGTGCTGATAAACCCAAACATCTCTAACAAACATCATCTAAACGCCTCTCAAACATCACTCAAATACTTCTCAAACATCTTTTATAAATCTCTCAAAGATCAAAAATCTCCCACACATCTCACCTCAAAATCGTTGCGATTGAAAGGTTGCAAAATCATATATAAGCGGACAATGTCAGCTCTTTGGGTAATTCTGAAAGTTCCTCCCTCTTCTGTTAATCTCTGCACAAATTGTGCCACGTAACCGCAAAGTTGGCAAAATCAAAATCGAAAAAAAAAAGAAATGGTAAATAAGGTATTTGGCGGCACGCAATCCCAAATCAAATTCAATTAGCTACGGGCTACATCTCATAGGGAAAAGCGTATAAAATACGCCGTATTTAACATGGCCAGGCCACAAGCTACCAATAGTTTCGATTGCGGCAGGCGGTTTGCATGACAAGTGCAAGAAATAATGGACGTGGCGGGGGCGTTGTGCAACGCTAGTGAGAGTCCTGCATTGAGGCCAGAGGCACGCATGGGTAATGGCAATGGCAACGGGGAACTGCAGCTATTGGGCTGGAATGTGCCACCGGATCAGATACAATATATACCGGAGCACTGGCTGACACAATTGGAGCCGCCAGCCTCAATGCACTACATGCTGGGCATATTCTATATCTTTCTGTTCTGTGCCTCCACAGTGGGCAATGGCATGGTCATTTGGATATTCAGTACATCGAAATCCTTACGAACGCCATCGAACATGTTTGTGCTCAATCTGGCCGTCTTCGATTTGATCATGTGCCTGAAGGCGCCCATCTTTATCTATAATAGTTTCCATCGTGGCTTCGCATTGGGCAACACGTGGTGTCAGATTTTTGCGGCCATCGGTTCGTACTCTGGCATTGGAGCTGGAATGACGAATGCTGCGATCGGTTATGATCGTTTCAATGTAATCACGAAGCCCATGAATCGTAATATGACATTCACCAAGGCCATCATCATGAACATCATCATTTGGCTGTACTGCACGCCCTGGGTTGTGCTGCCCCTCACACAGTTCTGGGATCGATTTGTGCCCGAAGGTTATTTGACATCCTGTTCCTTTGACTACCTCTCGGACAACTTTGACACACGTCTCTTTGTGGGCACCATCTTCTTCTTCAGCTTCGTGTGCCCCACACTGATGATCATCTACTATTACAGCCAGATTGTTGGCCATGTCTTCAGTCACGAGAAAGCGCTGCGCGAGCAAGCCAAGAAGATGAACGTCGACTCGCTGCGCTCCAATGTGGACAAGAGCAAGGAAACGGCCGAGATACGCATTGCCAAGGCGGCCATAACCATATGTTTCTTGTTCTTTGTATCCTGGACACCGTACGGAGTTATGTCCCTTATTGGTGCATTCGGCGACAAGAGTTTGCTTACACCGGGCGCCACCATGATACCGGCTTGTACCTGCAAACTGGTGGCCTGCATAGATCCCTTTGTGTATGCCATCAGTCACCCCAGGTACCGCATGGAGCTGCAGAAACGTTGCCCCTGGCTGGCCATCAATGAGAAGGCGCCCGAATCCAGCGCGGCGGGCTCAACAGTCACCCAGGAGCAGCAACAAACAACAGCGGCTTAAATCGATCCGATCCGATCCGATCCGACCTGATGTCCAAGAAGTGGCTAATGATTGACGTTATATTTGATGTATGAAACTGAATACGTTGCAGATCTAAAGATTCGTAATATTTGTGCCTTGGTTTATTATAATATCAATTCGTTTGTTAATGTTTTAGCATAAATCAAAGTGTAGTGTATGCAATTGAAAGCTTCGGCTCAAAAATCACAAAAAAAGAAATCTATGGAATAAAGAATACATATATATATATAAATATATATATAGAACTTGAACTAAAGCAAATGCGTACTATGCCAATGAATTAAGCTCAATCAAAAGATTCATAGCATAGCCTGAACAATATTCAGCTCATTTCTTTTATTCTCTTTTCTATTCGTTGCTTTAGCGGTCTTTTGTCGTACCGCCGTACAATTATGGAATAATATATATACATACGATCTTAAGTACATTGTGATATTGTCTGTGGCAAGGTCATTGAGCAATGCTTTATGACAATTTCTAAATCAGAAATCACAAATTTAATGAGTTATGCCACGTTTTCAGTCACTACCTGCATAAGAATCTGATGGTTCAGATGTCGCCTTGCCTTAAAGAACCCCTTTTATTTCGGATGCAAGATTATATGGCAGCAGCTGTTGTCTATTGTCAAATGGCTGGAACAGGATATTGCAAGGGTTACTTCCTGCTCAAAGGATTCCCGAATTTTCTAAAGCTTTCATTTCAAATTCAAACAGCGCTCAACATTACTTAGGTCACTTGAATTTTGTTCTGTGTACAGTGCTCGCTCGCAAATTGAATGACTCTAGATCAAGAAGATCGTTAAGATGAAACATATATATTGTAGTTCTAGCTTTTCTTTAAATACTAATTAAAATCCCTTAACTGATTTACAGACATTATGAAATTCATTGTATTCCTTTCATTCTTCTTCTTTATTATATAATTTCTTGTTCTTCATATCAGAGCATTCACTGTACTTCAAAGCATCTGTCGCTGCTTATATATTTACTACAAAAAGGATTTGCCATTTTGTGTTGACCTTCAAATTGCCGCATGGAGGGACACACACACACACATACATACATACATACATACATACATACATATATATATAC
>JBANCZ010001465.1:5076-21472 GCA_037040025.1 Sphaerogastrella javana | reverse complement strand
ATCATACACTGACTGAATAAGTTTCTGTCTGTCTAATAGACAACTGATTGATTGACTGATTGAATAGCTGACTGAATAACTGACTGACAGAATAACTTTCTGACTATATTACTAAGTATATTAGTGACTTTTGTCTATTAATGATTATTAATGATTGACTACATCACTGACTGAATGACTGAATGTCTATATTACACCGTTTCTGTCTAAATGACTGACTGACTGAATAACGGATTAAATGATTGACTATATTACTCACTGACTACAGGACTGACTATATCACTGACTGAATGACTGAGTATCTATATAACACAGCTTCTGTCTGAATGATTGACTGAATGTCTGATTGAATGACTGAATAACTGACTGATTGAATAACCAACTGAATGACTGACCCTATAACTCTCTGACTTTGTCACTGACTTACTGAATGAGTATCTGAATGACTGTCCGCCTGACTGACTGACTAAATGTGAGTGACTGTGAGTATTTGAGTGCTTGTGTGTGTGTGTGTGTGTATCAGACTGTGTGTGTGTGTGTGCACCCCTGACAGTCGAGCAAGGGGCAAATATTTACATAAGCAGAGCTCACATTTAAAAGACATCAGCGTGAAAGGGTTCAAATTGATGCGTTGAATTACCAAAATAAACACAAATACCAACAAAATACGAATATACGAAAATACAAAAATACAAAAATACGAAAATACTTTAACTCACACACACACACACACACACATAAACACGCAGAAGCAGCAGCTTGGGGTTAATTGGTCTGCTTTGTATATCAAAAGATACTACACTATAGACGATGACTAGTGACTGACAAGTCTGTCAGTCTATCAGTCTGTCTCTAGCTGCTTATGACAGCTGTCTGCAACACAAATTAACAAAGTGTAGAGAGAAAGAGAGAGAGAAAGAGAGAGAGAAAGAGAGAGAGAGAAAGAGAGGAGTATATATAGTATATATTTCTCAGTTCATTGCATATCAATATAGAGTTTATGAAATGAAAATGAAAATGTTGAAAATGTTTTTTTTTCATTTTTGGTTTCGTTATTCGTTCTGTATTTTCTTTTAATTTAGTCGCGCTGCATTGTATTGGACCAAGGATGAAGGGACTGCCTGCTGACAGGGAGCATTTAAATTGGCCATTGTGTCAGCATGTCATAAACAAGGATATATGGACACAGGTACAGGTAGAGACCATATACATATGTATACCCTGTAGCAGCATCGATGGCAGATGCGAATTGACTTTGATTCTTTTGCCGGTTACCAAATGTGTTGCGGTTGATAGACTACATGGCGCGTCCTTATCCTTCGTCTCTCCCTCTCTTCCTCTCTTCCTCTCTCCTTCACTTGGCTCTTTTGGTTCTTCGGGACTGTAAAACTCATTATTTCTCGTTTGTTTTCAATTGCAATGTCATTAACTGCCCGCTGCACTACAAATAAATTTCCCTTGCCAAAAAAAAAAAAAAAATGAAAAGAAGATGCATTTGTCGCTCAAGCGTAACGCCGAGTCTATGTCTAGGTCGGAGAATGCACTCCGTCTCGCAGTCTGGGTCGGAACACTTCAGCTCTGACAATGGACAATGGATTCCCTGCAGACAGTCTGGCACTTGGCATTGTTTTCACATTTTCCCCTGTCAGTTCTTCTTTTTTTTGGCATTGTTTAGCATTTTTTCTCCAACTGATGCAGCCTTGAAAATTGGAAAAAAAAACCCTCTAGATATATAAGTTATAGTTATAGATGACATGTAGGTACAGTGGTATATACTCATTGCTTTCCACTTGAAAATCGCATTAAGCGGATTTCCAGGTCTTTCTATTCGCACCTTTGTATTCGGGCCGCATCATCATTATTATCGTCTTCGTTCTCGTCTTCATACATCAGTTTCTCTTTTGACATTGCATTTTCAGGCTGATGCGATTTCAGTTTTTGCGGGTGTATATGGCTTATTGGATTAGTCTATGACACAAGCACGGATATTAGATCATACACACAACAGAGGCGTGCCTCTTTTGTGGGCTAATGCGAAAGAGAATATGTCATCGATAGACACCACGTAAAGAACTTACTTACGAGGTATTATAAATATGCTCTCAACTGTCGCTTGCATTGATGAAGACCACGGAACAAAATATTACATTGACATAAAGAGACATGCTCTATTTCTATGTTCTTTATGTTCGAGTCTTCGTTTACATTACAAACTCATTAAAGCTATTGCTTCCTTAGTACAATACAAAGCTTCAAAGCTTTCGTTTGTTTTGTTCTTACATCATCGAAGCAAACGAGCGCACAAACGAGAGCGCAATTAAACAGGAGATCACGTAAATCATTCATCTCCCACACTGCACAAGAAAAGAACGAGAGAGAGAAAGAGAAACCGATCAAACGAACCGATAAGCAGATGTGTGTTTGCATGCGGAGCCTGCAATGCGTTCGTGTTTGTGTATAAGTATTGGTGTTTGCACTGTACATTATACACCGACAGTACGAGAGAGCAAAGTCCGTGTGTATGAGAGCATCAGTTCGTATGCATTGAGGATTGAGAGAGCGAAATTCGCACGGAGACTTCGCTAAAAGAGCACGTTGGTATTAGTGCGAATATATTGGCACTTGCAATGTGCAACTTACATCGATAGGGAGAGAGGGAGAGAGAGAGCGTACGTTGGTATTTATGGAATATCGAAAGGGAGAGAGAGCGAAATTCGTACACACAAGACTTGCGTTGGTATTGGTGCGATTGCATTGGCGTTTGCACTGTGCAAATGGGAAGAATGAGAGAGCAAAGGTCATGTGTGCGTGAGTGCCAAAATTATGAGAGAGCATAAGTTCGAATGTTTAGTGCTTGCACTATTTATTGAATATAGCTATAGACAGAGAGAGAGAGTAAGCGAAAATAGCAATTGCGAATGTATTGGCGATTGTGCTTTGAACACCGATATATAGCGTGCGCAACGTTCGATGCTGCTTCAGTATGAAGAGTGCAGCTGCTCTGTCAACATGAGATCGCAGGTACGTCAATTGATTGAATAAATGAACACCCTATAGCTCGTATCAAATTAGAGCTTTCACACACAGGGAAAAGTTTGATACCGCTTCTTATAGAATAAAAAGAAGTATAAGAACAAGAAGATCTACACTAAGTTTAGACGATTTCTTCAAAAGTAGCCCTAAATTGAATACCCGCTCAGCTGTAAAATTTAAATTTACAAACTATACCCTACCTACTAGCCCCAACCTATATGCATTATCATAAACATTTTTATATGCTGATTGAGCATCCTTTGTCATTCATGCCACTTTAAAAACTGCTCAACTGTTGGGCAAACACAAATTGAAAATGCTTTGAAACTAAAGCCTAAGTTCATCTAGTTAAACAAACAGAGAGAGAGAGAGAGAGAGAGAGGGAAACACAAAAAAAGTAAATGCGACATCGTATATAAGGCATAAAGTATAGGGCACATGGCATATGCTTTAATGTCTTTTAGGATAACTCAATTCTAGCTGATTACCCTTATGAGCGACATCAAACAGGACATGGGACACGGGATATGATACGACCAGAAAGAGAAAGAGACAGAGTGAGCAAGCAGGATGGTTTGAGAAGGACCACTCACATTCTGTTTGCTTGTTCGAATACATTTTTATGTCTAAATTTCATTAATTCCAAACAAATACGTGTTGTTGTTCGACCTAAAGGCGACCGACGACCGACAATCGACGACCTACGGCGCCCATATCGAAAATTACTTCCTCTATGAGTGTCTGAGGAAAAATATCAAATTTCGAAGGCAGTAGAAAAATTATTTAAATGTATAGCCAGCCCCTTAGCAGCTGGTCGCGCCTTGCACCGCCGCCATTAATTCCATAGACAGTGCTCAATTTCGGGAAAACGGCTGAAAACGGCGGAAAACGGCTGTTGCATAGAGTAAAGGATAACGAGCCTAGAGACCAGGGACAACAACACACAAGACACAGTACAGACAGTCTCAATGCACATGTCTTCATTCTGATTACAAGTAGACAGGCAAAGAGACAGACAGACAGAGAGACAGACGCACAAACAGCCAGACACACACGTAGCGACCAAGGCGCCGAGCGAGCACTGTGCACCTTTGCAGTATGCGATAGCACCCGAACACCCGAGCACCCGAGAATCCTGTAGGTCGACTCGCCTCATATCTGGCATATTTTTTATGTCACAGCAAGAAAGTGTGACTTTGTCACTTGGCCGTGACACCTACACACAGTTACACAGTTACACACATACACACACTGTATGAGAAATTGTCACACATTTGTTGCCAGACGCCAAAGGATCTCTCTCTCTCCTTACTTACATATGAGCATGATTTGTGCGCATCTTTTGTAGTTCATTAATCTTGAGGGTTTTAGCTGCAAGTACATGACACTCCAAATGGGTCACTAAGGCACCCTGGATAACTAAGGATAACTCACAGCGCACATGTAATGAGGAGAAGAATATAGCTAGTGGCAAGACAATGCCCGTAGCTTGTTTGACATTTATATAATAAATATACGATTTATTTTGCATAGATCTATCAAATAATTTACGCATTGTGTGCAGAACCCTCAAAATTTAAACGCAGCAGCTGTTCGCACTCTCAGATCTCGGAAGAAAGACAACAATAACTGAAGAGGTCTTGCCAGGGGCTGTGGCAGTAGCAACTACAGCAGATATCATCATAGCGCTATCTCCAGATCTCCCAGTTTCTGATAAGCCACTGCATTTCCGTTCGGGGACCAACACAAAGAAGACAACCGCAAAACCCATGGCCTGGCGTTGATTTCGTGCACATTTTCACGCTTAGAATTTTCCAGTTACGGGTTTTTTTCGTTTTCGGTTTTCGATTTTCCGTTTCTCTTGATTTTCCTTTTTTTTGTCATTTAATGAGCATGAACATAAAATGCGATGCGGCATGCGGTATAACATACTATATGCAAGCGATATATAATTGTGTGTGCGTAAAAAGTAAACCCCTCGTACGCCAATTACGATTTATTTGTATTTTTTTGAAGTACCAACATCAACAACAACAACAAGAACAACAATAAAACATAAAATAAAAGTGTAACCCTGAATGCATTTAATGCAACGATCTGTGCGTGTTTCACCTTATCAAAGGTACTTCTCGCTCCTTTTTTTGTGGCTTGTGGAAATGGAAAATGGAAAATGGTTGCGGTAGTGGTAGTGGTAAGTGGTAATGCTGTATATAGGGTCACACTTTGATATCATAGCATTTTGTCACGTTTCCTTTTTTCACGTTTGTGGCATTTTTCCAGCGATTAAATGTATCATGCATGGCATTAACAAAACAACAACAACAACAAAAACAACAACAATAGCAATAACAATATCATATAGAATACGATCCAGAATCATTTGCAGCGCCTTGCAGCACTGAACTGTAAGAATCGTGGTGCCCAGCTAATTTCCATGCAAGTGCACGGCCCTATCCCCTCTCTGACGCTGATGCCACCCCACCTCTTAGCCCCTCTGATGTTTTTTAGTAATTGCTTAACAGGAAATTAGTTATTCAGCTCGGGCAGCTCGCCTAATTTATGCATCAAATAATTGTTTATGCTGCTGGAAAATCGTTTTGTTCAGCGCAATCGGAAAGTTCGGTCTTGTTAATGTGGGCGTACTACAAAACATGAGGGAGGGTACTGGGGCTACAGTACAGTAAACACATTTGATATGTAACGAAACGTGTGAGAAATATCAAAATGCAATGCGTATGCATTTACGAAACCGAAGAAAACCGAATCCAAGCTCTCTTTCTCCAAAGAAATGGGGCGTTGCCGCAGACCCCACACACCAAAAGGGCTGCCTGGGAATTATGTAGAACCCCAAAACGAACTGAAACCAAAATATTATGTTAAATAAATGTTTTTGTTTTGAGTGTTTTTCGAGTGGAGTTGATAAATTACTTATCGATAACATTGCAGTGAAATGTGAAAGTCTTTCAACCTGTAGTCTATCTAGTTCACTCAAGGTGGTATTAAAATGCGAGACAAGTTAATGCCACACGAACTGAAGATAAGTAAAATTCAGAGCGACCGTCATTTGAAGTGTATTTATTTTATTAGTTGTGCTTTAGATAGAGCCCTAAACAAGCAAAACATCAAAATACCCAAAACAGAAACTAAAACAAAAATTTAAATAAATCATAAAAAGCACTAGAAAAATTATTCAAAATATGTACGCCCTAAAGGCTTCAGTCGAACAGACATAAGCATTACCACGATGTTCTCCAAACCCATGATTTATGATACTTGGGCGGTGCCCAACATGGAAAACAGAAAACAGCCAAAAGAACACAAACGGAAAAACTGAAAAGCTGAAAAACTGAAACTGCAACAACAATTGGAAAACATAAACGAAGCGAAGCGCAGCAATTAAAACAAAAAAGAAGAAGAAGAATCTGTTGAACTTGCCGCCGGGTCATAAACATAAACCAAAATACCAATTCCCAAATCCCGATCGAAAACAGAGCCAATAGCTATAGTTACACAGGGAAAACCCCCCTTGAGTCAAAAATTAAAAAAAAGGCTGCTATCTGTGCACATGATTATAAAACTATGCGGTTTCAAAGCCTTTGACAATGGCATACAGCACCATAATAATTCCAACTCTCGGATCTCTGCTCCATGTATCGTTTTTTTAATGATTTCACACATAATTCTTTAACTATTTATTGCCATTGAATGCAAACACAAGAGAAACGTAATAGAAATGAAATGAAGGATTACCGAGTGCCTTTAGGCACCATCAGACCGTCAGAACGTCAGACCACCCCAACAAATCATTTATAAGCATAATTGCTGCAGTCACTTGAACATTCCAAACAAAACAACAACAATAACAACAGCAACAACAATAAAACAAAGCTATATAATATAGAGAAAAACATCGGGGAAATATAACAACAAACAAAGACACCGCGGGCCATATACTCAATGAAAAGCATTCGAAATGATTTGAATGTTTTCTGTTTTTGGAGATTTTCCTTGCCTGTGGCTTGTTTTATGCATTTTCACTAAACAAATTGTTGTTAAAGCATTGATTTAACTACATTTTTAACACTTGCTGGACGCCCGGTGAGCCCTTAATGATATTACAACTATGGGAAAATTAATTTCCAGCATGAAACCTAAACAGAAAAAAAATAGTGAAATTGTCCCCAGGTTCTTAGAGTCTTGGGTTACAACCGCATCGATCTAACCTTCTATTCATTTATTCTGTTTCGAATTTAAAGAATCGAATAAATAACATTTATGTGAAGACATAAATCCAACATACGAAAAACCTCGAATCGTGTTCTATATAATGATGAAGCCATTATGGCCTGTGGGTGGCTGAGAGCTGAAACTGATGCTTAGCTGAGCTCGGGGAAAATCAACAGCCATGCCATGAAAATCAACAAAGTGCAAATGGCCATTAAAAACAATTTAGGGTCGATTCGTAGTCGAGCTGTGAAAATCGCAGCCAAAGCGTTTAGAAAATATTGCAAATTACTGCAAATAATTGACTAACATTAAGAGCACTCGCATAGAGAGAGAGAGAGGAGAGAAAGAGTGGGAGAAAGAGAAGGGGAAAGATTGGAAAAGGGTGGGTGAGTGTGTACAGCTGGCAGTATATATCAAGCCGAACAGTCGATTGCAACTGAACTGTTGCTATAAATATGCTAGAAAGAGAAACTTCTTTGTATAGCTAATGCAGCACTTTTACTTGTCTTTATAGCTACCCATATATTATATTACCCCTCTGTACAACTTCAACAAAAGATCATCAGTTTTATTTTATTTTTTGTGAATTTATGCAATTGTCTAGATATTGACAAATCAAGCTAAAAGGTCACGCCACAACAAAACAGCAAACGCATAAAAAACAGAAAACTGTTAAGCAAAAGCTTTTTATGTAATGAAATTGAATACAACACATGAGCTACAGACAATAGATATATATAGCATACCATATATATATATATATATGTATATATATATCTTTAGTGCACGTCTTTGTGCAATTGTAAATGCCATGGGGTTGCCACTTGATTTATGAATCGCTCTGTGTCGTGAAAATGTCGTGAAAATGCGTTTTCCCTCGCATTGATAGCAACCATCTATTAAACGCGTTTCAATTTTCGCAACTGTTGCCAAAATATAAGTAGAAATGCCACACCCACAAAAGAAAGAGTACAGGGTAGCAATTGAATTTGAACATTTGTTAGAGCGACTTATTAATGTCATAATCTAATTATAAGCACATCATTAGTGCTGCGATTTCAGAAAGCATATTTTGTTAAATGCCAGTTAGTCTTGATTATTATTTCCCTTTTTTGTATCGTTGGCCTTGACTGACTGGGCACTTACTCTATAGCGTATGAGGGCGTGGCAATCATATAAAAAAATCCAACAGGGTGCAAAATATGGGCTATTTTATTTGCAATCGTATTAAAACTTACCCCAATTTGTAATCTTTTTACTGTTTCCGCCGGTTTTTCTCTGTTCCTCTGTTCGTGTGTGGCAACAGCTGAAAGGCAACAATATTATGGATTAATAATAAGCTAAACGGTGTTAGAACCCAGAGCATTTATTTTATATATAGGACCTGCGTATTAGAAGCTTAGGGCGCTTTAGTTTCAACAGCAACAATTGCAACAGCTGTGGCTGAATTATGGAAAAGTTTTTACACTTGGAGCGGAGATTTTTAGTACCTGTGTTTAAAAGAACATTCAAGGGTCTGTTACACGGACCAACTAACAAATATAAAAAAGAATAAATGTTTATAAATATTTTAAAATATTTCAAAATTTTTAATTAAATTGAAATAGTTATAGATATTTTTTAAAAAATATTTTTGATTATTTTTAAATGCTTTTAAATATATTTACACATAAATAAGTATTAATTAAATTTATTTAAGTATTCCTAAAAATAAATATAATTTATTTCAAACTTGAAAAATATATTTAATTAGTTTTAGATATATTTTTAAATATTTTCACATATTTTAATATTTTTTTTTTTTTGATTATTTTAATTATTTTTAAATATACTTAAACACGAATAAGTATTCATTAAACTTATTTTAATATTTGTAAATTTATTCAAATATTTTTAATTACATTGAAATTGTTTTAAACATTTTAAAATATTTTTCAGTCGCTTATAGAACATATTTTTTATCAGAACGACAAACAGAGTCAATTGAAAGAAACAAAAACAAACTGTACAAATTTGCTTGCAAATGCCAAAGCTACCAAGTAGTTGCATCTTAAATACCCTGTGCAAATAAGCAGTAAATGTTAAATCAATATTATTATATTATTATAATAATTCATATAATGAAATTATCGAATAGTTTTCATTGTCAAGGGTGATCTATTTATATTTACTAAAATAAATCCATTTAATTTATATATATTAACATATATTTATAAGTTTGTTGTGTGTCTAATCATACTACCCTTTTTGCTGTAACATCAAATCAGCAAATTTGACAAAACAAGAGAGAGCAGAGCAAAGGAAATGGCAATTCTGCACTTTTGGATATATGTCTCACACTGTCGCTCTCATTGGTTAACCGATGCCACAGAAAATCAAGACAAACATGACATCAAAACAGAAACAGAAACAGAGAGAGAGAGAGAGAGAGTGCCCCACTTGCTGAGGCTTTGGCGCATTAACAGCGCTCAGAAAATGTTATGTTATGTTGTCTACGCCGCAGACAATGCCATTACAGGCGCTTCCTCGCTGTCTGTTAATTTTCTGTTAAGTTTACAGACTACTGTTAATATTACTCTGCTGACGTTAGTTTTATACGCTTGTTTTTTCGTGAGCAAATTGACTAATTTTCACCTTCATTTCTGCTATTTCTACTTTAAATACCTTGCATTTTTTTTTTTTTTTTCGAATTTTACTTCTCTTGCTTTATTGTGCTTTATCCTGCTAGAAATCGCAACAAATGGTTTCAATTAAGTGGATACCTTTTTAGAGACAAGCCACAACGTTTACAGCGCGGATGCCACTTCCGACTATCCCTACTCGCCACTCTCCACATTCCTTTCTATCCACTTTTACTACCTCTAGCTCTAGCTACTTAACCAAGTGCTGTCCATGTCCTTAAGCATTCCGTTGAGCTAATTAAGCAACAAAAGCCACTCAAATCCGGCAAGTTCTGGCCGTGAGGCAAGTCCGTTGCACAATTCAAAATGTGGCAAGCTCGTAAATAAGCCACAAAAAGAGCAGCAAAAAATTGACTGAGTCCTGAATGCCAAAACGAAAGTCATAATATCCGGAGGTGCTAATAAGTTGCAAAATAATTTTCAATGCAATGAAACTCTGTTTTGCCACAAAGTCCAAAAGAAAAAAAAATTGACTTCAATTAAAGTGGCATAGTTGGCCATATAAACAGTCAAGCGAAAATGGCAGTCGAAAGGAGAAAGGAAAAAAAGAGCAAAGGATAATGATAATTACAGGCACATGGAGTAGCAGCAGAAGCAGCAGTGGCAGTTGCAGCAGCAGCAGTGGCAGTGCCAGTAGCGGTAGTGGCAGCAGCATCAGTGGCAGTTGCAAGTTGAAGTTGCCCGAGCTGCTGAATGAGATTGCAAAGTTTTTGTGTTGATTTTATGCCAAAGAGAAGCCTCCAGTTTGGCCAAAACTACAAAAAAAAAGGTGAATGATGCTGCATTTTGGGTGCTGGGGCATTAGGGGCAAGTTGCAAGAACAACAAAAACAAAAAGAGAGAGAGAGAGAGGGAGCTACATCCGAGTACGTTAAGCAAATAGGCAGAGCTGAAATGAAATGTGCAGCAGGCAAATGAAGAAGCGAAATCTGGAGCACATACTTTGAGACAGCGCCAGCCGAGAGAAGGGAAAGGAAGAGAGAGAGGGAGAGAGAGGCAGAAAGAGAGAAAATGAGAGAAAGACATACAGAGAGAGAGAGAGAGAGAAGTGTGTGAGAGAAAGAGAGAGGTAGAGAGAGATTGAGATAGAAAGAGAGAAGCTAGAGAGAGATAGTGCTAGAGTGCACTGCTGCAGACATCAATAGCGTAGTGCAGTGAAATCGTAACTCGTACTGAAAATGAAAAGTCAGAATATACCCGGTAGTTCTGTTTTTTGTTGGTCAAATGAATGCGAAAACGTGAACGAAATTGAATGAGCTTCGCCGTCGCCGTTGCCGTTGCCGTCGCCATGGGCAGTCCTGGCTGTCAGTCGACTTGCACTTACAGTTCAGTTGAGCTCAGTTCAACTGTTCCGCCCACTCAACTTGTTGACGAATCGCTCAACTACCCCCCAGTTTATCATTCACTCATTCACCCATGCATTCAGTCGTTCAGTCGTTCAGTCGTTCAGTCGTACAGTCGTTCAGTCGTTCAGTTTGCTGTTAGAGTGCGGCTGCTCGCTTTGGGCTAACCATTTCATTCAATTTTGTCGGCTGCCCAAAACAGAACTTCTGTTAGTTTGCTGTTTTCTCCCTTTTCTCCCATTTCTTCAATTTTTATTTGTATTTGTTTCTCTCAGTGTACTCTGTATTTTTTTTTCTCTCATTTCGCTTTTTGTTGAGTGGTTTTTCTTTCTATTTTTCAGCCCCGGTAGCGCGCCAGCAGCACTGTGAGTCTGTCTCTATGTGTGTGTGTATGTGTGTGTGTCAGTGCTAGCTCTAGATGTGCGAGGGTGTGTGTGTGTGTGTGAGCACAAAGCGAACTAGCGGTAAACATAGCAGCAACAGCAACAACAACAACAACAACAACAGCAAGGGCTACGTCAGCGTCAGCGCTGCATGAACTACGCCGCTTCAGATGCCGTCGGCCTAACATGAAATTTGTATCTCTGTCGCTGCTGCCGTCGCTGCCTCTGCCGGCGTCAACTTTGCAGGCGCTGCCTTCTCTCCCTTATGCGCGCTCTTTCGCTCGGTCCATGTGTGCGTGTATGTCTCTGTGTGTGTGTTTGTTATTACTGACTGACTGTTGCTTTGCCGCTGCTTCTGCCTCTGTCTCTGCTTCTGCCTTTGCCTTTGCCTTTACCATTGCCTTTACTTCTGCCTCTGCCGCTGCTTCTGCCTCTGCCTTTACCTCTCCCTCTGCCCAGACACTGTCATTGGCAGTGCTTCTGTTGCTGTCGCTGTCGCTGTCGCTGTCTGCTGCGCTCTGTTCTCTCGGTCGTGCTCATTTTCCGTTGTATTTTTTCGAATGCATTCAGTTGTGGCCCATCATTCCCTCTGCGCACGTCGCGTTGATCGCTAGCTCGATACTCGACATATCGATATATTTAGCTACGCTTACGTTTACGTTATTGGAACACTTCAACGTTTTTTTTTATTTCGTAAAACGCAATAAGTTACGATATTTTACGCGCGTGCACCAAAAGGATAAATAAATAAACAAAAACTTTTGCATATTGTGTGAGTGAAATTGCATATAAGCAAAGCAAAATAAAAAAACAAAAAGAAAAAAAAAAATATAATAAGCAGCAACAATTGAAGCTGCAAACGTCATAATGGGTCGTCTCTTTCAATATAATCGCTTTGGCGCCTTGGAGAGTGCGAACAAACGCAAAAAGGATACGCAAAACAAAACAAACGATAAGGCAAAGATGGTAAGTGTTGAAAGAAGCAACACGAACGAGAATTAAAGATGATGTGCTAAGAAAGACGAAGAAAAATGAAACCTAAAAGGTCATAAGAATATTAAATATGTAAAAAGAGAGAAAAGGAAAAATGAGAAGAAATATGAGTTTAAAGGATTTAATGTTGGAAAAGAAAATTTAAAATCATTGTGGAAATCGCTTAGTGTGAGTGTAATCTTATATTTTAATGATGACCTTTAAGGATCTTTTTACAAAGGAATGCATACTTTTCATATATACTCTATATACCATATTGGGTTTCTCATTAAATAGTTAATATTCAAGTGCTTATCTTAGCATATATTGAGTTAAATTGATAGCGCTGCACTTTGCTGGAACTGATTTAATTAATTCAAATGATAACACTGCACTTTTCCTCACCTTAGATAATAATGAGCTAACTCATTTCATATGCAAAGTTCTATCATTCTCTCAAACAAACACACACACACACACACACACACACATACAATTGGGTTATTATCCACCCACAAGTTTTGGGTCGTAATCTACACAAATCCCACGTGAAAAAACAACAACAACAACAACATGCACACGAAACTATAAAACTATAAATATATATATGCATATGTAGAATAGGGGGAACTGCAACAACAAACAGAAATATTCAAAACACGAACGACAACAATTAAAATGATTTAGTGCTATAGATAGTACGGAGAGGGAGAAACCAAACATAATATAGTCCGACTGTCGGCGTAAATCAGCTGCACACTAAATCACATATAATCAAATAAATATGATTTGCATAAAAACTAAATCAAAATTGAAAATCCCATAGAAAAGTGGAAAGAGATAGCGAGTGAAAAAGTGGGAGAAACCCAGAGATCTATAAAGCGGAAGAGAGACAGAGAGAGATATGGTTGTAAACTTGTAACAAAGCGTATAAATCAAAGCGTTTCAACTATCGATGGAAAACATATGTTTTCGTACTCATAAAGATAATGATTGATTGAACTCTATGGCATTTAAGCATATTTATACACATCTGTTATTTGTATACCCTGTATTTGTGTTTGTATTTGATCACTGATAAGCACTAACTAGCCTAGTCTAGCTCTGAATGGCGACGTTTGGCTTGGGTCGTTAGCTTCAATCAGACACATGGCATATTACATTATATGAATGAGAGGAAGGGAGAGAGAGGGTAGAGAGAGAGAGAGAGAGAGATAGATAGTAAGAAAAAGTGGGATAGATAGAGTATCGTTTGAGTCGCATTCGATGCCAAAAGCTGATTAGGCAAATACCTTAATTAAGCCATGGCTCAGCTACCTGAATTTCCCAGCCAAAATCAAAGTCAAACATTAGATGGCTTTGCACCTTTGAACGCGTCTAACTCTCTACTCCATTTATATCTTTATCATTAGCTCTTTCTCTGTCTCTTTCTTTGCCACTATCTCTTTCTTCATCTCTTTCTCTATCTTGTCTTTAATCCCTTTTTCCCTTTCTGGCTGTTTGACTTACAGCTACTGCAACGTCAGACATCAAAATATTTGCTTCACATTCAAAACAAAATATTTGGTCAAATACAAAACGAGCAAGAAAAATGATAAACAAGTAGAATAAGAGATGGAAGAGGGGGAAGAAGAAGAAGAAGAAGAAGAATAAAGAATAAAAGTTTGTAATTTCAAACGGCAATGACAGTTTGCGTTTTTGGCTGCTGCTGTTGCCTTTTGCCTTATGCCTTCTGCATTATGCTTTATCTTTTTGTTTGCCTTTACCTCTCTCTCTCTCTCTCTCTCTCTCTCTTTCTCTCCTTTCATCTCCCTCTCTTTCTCCTTTGCTGTGCATTTTTCACTGTCATTTTTCACAAGAATTGACACCCGTCTCAGGGTCCCATGCATGGCCACTTTATCTCATTGTCAGCTCGACTCGACTGGAGTTTTTGTTTCTGTATTTTGATCTATGGAAATTTTCGAGCTCTAAAATTGTGAAGTGGCAGTAGTAGGTGTTGTCCCTAAAGGATTGTCTTTGTAAACATAGGTGTAAATGTAGGTGTGGATTTTGTTTTCAATGGGTTTGTTTACTGCGCTGTGGGATTTAATTTTATGTGGAAGCAAATCAAAAGAATATTTCTCGATTCATGATAAAAATTACTGGATATTTTTGCGGTACTTCGCATTTAGAGTGTCTTGTCAAAAGCACTCTATACAATATAAACTTACTTTCCCTATGATGTTATGATAAATATTCGTATATTCTTTAATGATTTTGAATGAAATTATACTTAGTTTAAACATTTTTTCTTCTATTTCTTCTATATTGTTATGATAAAATTGAATTTATGGGATTTCCTTTATATCCCTTATGCTATTACCCTTCTATTTCTCCTTTATTGTTATGATTTTATTGGAATTATATTTAATAATAATATCTTTCTTCTATATTTTCCTTATGATACTGTGATTTTATAGAATCTATAGATTAAGCATGATGAAACTTATGGGATTTGCCGCTGCTTTTATTGTATATCATATACCAAATGTATTTTACAGTGTTTCTTTCGAAATCTATAGAAAGACAGAGAGTGAGAGAGAGAGAGAAAGTGAGAGAGGAGGAAATAGAGAGAGAAAGAGATCTCTTTAGAAAAAGCACCATACGGTATTTGGATTATAAGCACGCCTATCCGGCATAAATCGTTCGTCACCTCAGTCAAAGATTTCCACATGCCAAAGCGACTTTTGGACGCCTTATCAGAGAAAAAGGAAAGGAGAGGGGGAGAAAGAGGGAGAGAGATATAGAGAGAGTAAGAGGGGGGAGAGCAACAAATACAATTTCGACTAGAAACATTTATTGGCAAGACAAGCGCAAAGAGATAGAGACTAAGACAAAAGAGGGACATCGGAAAATCGGGACAGACAACGCAACAGTTTTTCCGTCTGTTTACAGTCGCTGACAAACGTTTTCAATTAGTTTGTTTCGAGTTTCACTTGAAGAGGCAAAAAGCGAAAAATGAAAATAAAAAAAAAACAAATGGGAAAAAAAGGCGACGAGGCTATATCGGGTCAAATGATAAGGCAACAAACTGCGGACAAAGTGCACACATGACACAAGACACACACAAACACACACACACACACACACACACACATACACTCACAGCGAATGAAGCATATATGTAGAGTGTAGGAAAGGCAGTAGGAAAACTAATAAAGTTGTCAGAGCAACATAACGAGCCTTCAACCATATGTCGCCAGACTCCGAGACTCGGAGACTCGGAGACTTTGTCTATATTGAAGTGAAACGATGTCAGATTAAAATCTAAAACAATTAAACCAAGATAAACAATTTGGAGTTTGCTTTACAGTTTTCCGCGTGCGCGGAAAATTACATTTGCCAGTTAACAGCAACAACAACAGCAACCACAAAAGCAACAACAACAGCAACAACAACAGCAACAACAGCAGCAGCAGCAGCATCAGAAACTGCAGCAACAACAGAGATCATCGTCTGTTAGTCTGTCTGTCTGTCTGTCTATCTGTCTGTCTGTCCGTCTTTCTGTCCGTCCGTCTCTCTGTCTTTCTGTCTGCCTTTGGCTGTGGCAGCTAATGGAGTTTTGCCTCTTTTTGTTGCTTCAACACGCACCCCAAGTGGCAATGCCACACACACACATACACACATACAGTCATAATAGTGTGTGTGTGTGTGTGTGTGTGGTTTTTCGTTTTTCACCTCCACTTACATTCCAGCTCCTAGCCGCGATGCCCCGGGAA
>JBANCZ010001464.1:0-21474 GCA_037040025.1 Sphaerogastrella javana | reverse complement strand
TTTTAATTTGCAATGTTATATAAAATTCATTTAAATGGATCAAATTCATTCTATTTTAGACAGTTTATAAAAATTACCTTTACCTTACCTTACGATAGCTGCCTCCAAAATCACTGCAATCAACTCGAGGCAGTTAAGCGAATTATACTGTATCCGCAGTAGCCAAACCATCATCCTCCAAAAAGGAATTTCTCTGACCTCGTTATTTCATTTACCAATAGTTTTATTCTTTTCTTTTACATTTTTTATACTTTCAGTACGTTACTATGTATTTTATTTTCCGATTTGAGTTTAGCAATAGTTGCATCCTTTACTTTTAAAATGTTTATATTATCTTGGATAGTTGTTTGCAAATTTTTGATCTGTTCTTCTTGTGCTGCCAATTTCAGGCGATCGTCATATATTTGAGAAGAGGCGTGAATTATTTGGTCACTTAATTTCGATTCTAAATGATTCAATTGATTTTTCATATGAGCTGAGTTTTGTTTTAGTTGATCATTAAATTTTTGAGTAAGTATTTCATTATCGACGAATATCTTCTCATTTTTTTTAGTTCTTCGACTTCTTTACGTTATTTGTTTAATTTTATGTCTTTGGTTTTGTAGTCAGTCAACTCTTGTTAAAGCTGCTTCACATAGTCCAGAAGGGGCTTGATAATGCCATAGGCATGGCTATGTAAGTAGTATAGGTATTATTACAGTTACAATTCATTCACATAAATCACATTCAGTTAATTAAACAAGTAAGTATTTTATTACAATAGTATTACTTACCTCGTAACTAAATTCGGCTCCATAAGCAGACAATATTTGGGTTATATTTATAACGAGTATAATGATTTTTATTTTCAAATTGAAACACACCACCGATACGAATGAAAGTGATAGACGAACTAAATTCAGACTCCATTTAGGGTTTCATCTCAATTTGGTACACATAATCCCCATTTCGAAGCAAATCATAATATATATATGTGTGTCCGTTTGTATGTATGTTAGGCGTTATCAGAGGGCGTGCGTACCTGTGTGCTATAGATACGCGTCTATAGATAACCTAAGTTGAGCTCTTAGTCAGCCTTCAGTTAGATCTAGGCTTTAATCGTTGCATATACAGTTGATCAAATGGAATTGAATAAGAATGTCATCGCAAATTCGAATATTAAATAATCGATGAATTTAAATGATGCATTTGTCTAGTTTGTAACCGAAAACAAACAGAAGCATTTTCAAATTCATCTTTTTCTTTTTTTTTAGTACGGTATTTACTGCGTTCACATATACTAGATAAGTTCACATATCTCAATTGGCATAATGGTATAATTATTGTGGTTTTATTATAGTTGTGTCTCACAATACATAATGGTCTCCGACCATTTCCTTAAATATACACAATGTAAAGAGCTAATTCTTTCCAAAATCAATGTGCTCACACGAACGATCGTACTGACAGATGGACAGACAGTCATTGCTCGATCGACTCCGTCTCCCATCCTGATCAAAAATATATAAACTTTATGGGATATGCCATGCACCCTTCTGCCTGTTACACACAAGCCCACTCAAGCTCAGAAATATGGGAATTACGAAAAAGATATATCATTATTTAAGGCTTTGTATAGCCTCTATTAAGCTGTACCGAAAGCGTAACGAGATGACCCCAATTATTTGTAGATATATTGAAACTGCAAAAACAAAACACGTGCAATAAATACATTTCAGTTTTAAATTTTTCATGAACTCTTTTTACAATTTAAATACAGAATAGATTTGCTGACTCGTCAAACGAATTCACGTTACGCATAATTTTCTGCGTCTCTTTCAAAGTTTTATATCATATTATGCATTAAAATGCTTCTTTTTTTGCAAATAGTTTATCAGAACATTTAGCTAATAATAAAATGTTGTTCTTAAATAAAACTCATTTATTTATTGTTATTTATTTGTGTATTGTATGGTAAACTTTTATGTAAGCAGCTTAGCACTGCGTCCACTTCATTTGTTATGTGTAATCCTATTATATTACACACTCCACTGATGTCCATATTGTACTGTTTTACACCCATTTTATGTCATCATTTTGTTGGCAGCAAAATGTACAAACTGCATTGCCAAAAACTTCAATAAGTTTCAACTTTTAAAGCTTCAAGCGCTAATGAAAATTTTTATATAAATTTGAAGTTAACTTGAAGTAAGTTTTAATCACAGCTGTTGCATTGACTTGTAGACCTCGTGTTTAAAGAAATTCAAAAGGGTCTATTAACTTAATATGCAGAAGAAGGCATGATGATGAGATGGTTAGGATGAGATACCGAGTCGATTGAACCTAGTCCGTTTGTCTGTCCGTCTTTATGAACACCTAAATTTCGGAAAATATAAAGCTTACAGTATTCATATTTGGGACGATGATTGATGTATGATCAAAGCAAATCAAGTTTGTTCAAAATGTTAGATACCTGCACCCACTCTCGCACATTTGGATACCAAAATTTTGGGATCTAGAACGTTGTGCTTTAGGGTATATGTTCTGAATTTTGCTATACACCTACTCTATTGCTCAAATTTTGGATACCTTGTCCTAATATCCCACTGATGGATACGCAAAGTTTTAAAATCGGCTTACAATGCGCGATTCTAGAACTACCGCATACTGCTTTGGTTCGTGTATATCGATATTCGATGTTAAATATATAGTCGATAATCGATAATTTTATACAGAACCGAAAATCTGTATTACACTGAAAAGTACACTAAACTGCCCCAAAAATAACATAGTGACCCAAAATTCTAAGACTTTATTGGAGTTTAATATATTTAGTAGTCATACTCTAACCAAGATGTCATTAAATTTTTCAGCGCGGTACGCACTGAAGGTGACCCAAATAGAAGGCACCTTTCCAAGATATCATATGTAAACACAGATACACACAGAGCATCATACTTATTCCAGTTTGTATGCAAATGTGTGTGGGCTCTTTGCGTTGAAAATGTACTGTTCCGTACGGTGCCATCCACCATCCATTTGCATGCAACATTTAACCGGAGCGTTGGGTGTCAGAGTTCTTTGGCAACCGCAACGGCAATTAATTATGCCATTCTTTTACAAGATTTGTGTGCAACTGTATGCTTGGGAGAATCTTCTATACACATGTGAGTGGAGCGTGAGTGTGTGTGTGCTTAACCTGTGAAACTAGTCGAAGTCGTTAAGATTTTATGCTCGGTTTGAATTTCAGCTTTATTCCAGCTAACTCATGCGAATTTTTCCTCGCTAAAAAAAATATTATTAACAAAAGAAAAATAAAACAAACTTCATTTTTAATTGTTTTCGAGCTGAGCCACTTGACTTGCATGTTACCCTTTTTTTAATAAATAAAATTTGTGAGTTCGCCCAAGTCCTTCCTCCGCCCTTTCCCAATCCTAGCCCTACCCTGTGAACCGTTTGCAACAAAGTCGACGGCAGAGTTTAATGGAGTGCATGCTGGGAGTTTGTTGCAAAATGGCGGCAAAGGATCAACTTGCAAGAGTCTACAAAAACAACAACAACAGCGACAACATCAGCAAAAGCGAAAACGCAAATGGGAAAACATTTCCAATGCAACGAAGCCCGCACACCCTAACAGTATTTTCCAGATATACATACATTTACAAATGTTTTCCAGGTCTAAATTAAATGATATTTTAAATTAAAATCTCGGTTGTTTGATACGCAATCATTTTTAAGATTTTTAACATAAGTTCACCAAAATTTGTACTGTTACTAAATGATGACAATTAAAATATTTTTAATTAATAAGAGTTTAATGAAAATATCATGTAATGTGTGTTGAATATGTAGTGTACAGAAACATTGTAGCTGTACTTTACCCAGCATCGTTATTTTACGCTTAGTGTGGCGCGAGCGCATAAATTTTTAAAATTAAAAGCGGCAAAGAAAACATGAAGCTAGGCAGGCAAACCAAAGTCCTTGTTGCTGTTGCCGTTGTTGTAATTGTTGCTGTTGCCGTTGCCGTTGTTGTTATTGTTGTTGTTGCCGTTTTTGTCGCGCATTGTTGCTTGCTATTACCATTGCAGTTACTACTGGATGCAACCAGGCAGTGACGCAATGAGCCAGAGTGCCAGAGTGGCAGTTCAGGCCAGGGCATGCAGCCAGGCAAACATTCCAAGTCGCGCTTCCGGTTGCCATGGCGTATACTTGATACGACTGCTGTGGGCGACATTCTGATGTACAGTACACAGCGCCCAACAAACCCTGCTGCAATGCCGCTCTGCTGCGTTCGTTGCACTCAATTTTGAAGCGTTAAGTTGCACATAAATTTAAATGAGCGCCTGCTGCTGCCACTGGATTCACTGTCTCTGGACAGAGCTTGTTCAGTACAAGGTACTAGGATCTGCCAGCTGCGAGCTAAGCCTGGGCAGTGCATTGCCTATGGGTCCTGTGATTTTCAAATGTCCCAGAAATTGGCCAGTGTGATCTGGGTGGAGCCCAGCGTTTTTAGTGTTGCAATTAATAGTTTTGACATATGCGATGGGGCCCATGAGCTTAGCGATGGATGGCTCAGATCAAGTTGGAGACGAACTCCCGGTCAGAAAACGCCTTTATTTGTTGTAGTTTAAGTAATTTTTGCTCTAAGGGTCGCTATAAATAAATTACGCATTTAAGTTGAACTTATAATTAAAATGTGTTTAAAAAAAAAACAGAACAGCCTTTCTATAGGCATAAAAGGCCCTGGACACGTTGCGTCAATTTCAACATCGACCAGTCCTTTTCGAAAGACCCTTTATACTCAAGGTCAAGCTCCTTAGTGGAATGACATTAAAACACTCTGAACAGATATGTCAATGCCTTATATTTGTATAAAATTCGACAGTTATTATATGAAGATTGAACTCATTATAATAGCTTAACAATGTAGATAAAACTAAAACAACTATTAAATAATATGGCTTTCTATATTATACTTCATGGCAAAGTAGTATTACATAAAATCATTGATTCTAATTTGAGGGCCATCTAAATAATATATTTCAAATATTAAACCAATTAAACACGAAGTTGACTAATTAAATCTGTCTATGCGATATTTTAATGGATAAATGTTAATTTATGCTGTCATTAGATATACACGTTATAAACATAAACATAAAAATTCACTCAGCATAAAATTTGCGCTCATTGTACATTTGGATCTGAAATCGCTATAGAGGTAGTGTCATAAACTCGAACTGGGTCTACAACACATTGGTCACTTTCTGGCAAGCTGAAGGTCCAATGTGAATTGTTATGTTACCATGACAATAACTCCATTTAGATCCACTAATCATCTTTTGTCCGTTTGCCAGCATGTGTTGTACCCTCAACGCTATAAAATTTAATCAGAGGCGAATAAAAAAGCTAAACATCTAAACATCGGTGTATCGATATGAATGGTATATCTGGGCCAGGTAGTTTAAATTCCATTCGGAATGCCAGCGTCAACAATTAATATCAGTTTATTTGAGCACTTAAATAAAATGAAAACTCATTTATTCCCATACACACACACAGAGAAATGTTTCCGTACATATGTATAGTGTATCTATGTACATACATACTAACATACATATATTTATGTGTGAAACTAGACATCATTAAGTGCAGATGAGCTGGAATTTTTTTTGGAATTTTTCGCTCGCATTTGTAATTTTGTCGTTTTGATAAAAGTTTTCTCAAATCCCGAAAATGTTTTCACTGGATGCAAACATTTTGTGCATTTTATGCAAAAATTTCAGTTAATTGCGCATAATTTATATGCTACATGGCACATAATTTATTACTGCAGCTTATTAGCTTTTTGGCGAGTTTGCGACACGCCGAGCGAGTCATTTAAATGAAATAAAATAAATGATAATAAACATTATATTGTTGCTCAGTTTGCCGCAACGATGCCTTCCACATACCTCTCCTACAGCAGCCCCCTTCATGTTCCCCGCACATCGGCGTCTCTGCACCACAAAAAAGTGCCAACGTTTGCACTTCTTGCTGTCTGTTAAATATTGAATGGATTTATGTGCCACCCAGAGAACTCACAGATTTACTGAATCCCACACACTCACATAGTCACACATGTGCACACAAAATCGAGAATAACGGCTTGCACTTGAACTAACCCAATGAACTCTTGTGGCAATTTGATTAAAACAGACTCTCAGAGCATCAACAGCCGACAGCCAACAGGCAACAACCAACAGCAAACATCCAAACATCCAAACATTAAAACAGCCAACAGCTTACAGCTCTTGCCTTACTGGCCATTTGTGTTGACCATTTTTCCAACATGTTGCGGTCTTTGCAAAATGATATGTGGTTAGAACAGGCAATGGTTTCGGTACCAGCAGTTATAACCCTTTCAGATTAGTCAAAGGTAAGGCGACATCTCGACTGTGAAGAACATAGTACTAGTCTCCGTTATCCAAGTGATGCTATAAGTTATAATTTTCATTTGAAAAGTTTCAAAGGAATGAATTGATCTTGAATAATCACAAATGCTATACATTCAAACGTACAATATCGATTGAATACATCGATCGCAATCATGCAGCAATCCATATTATTCGTAAAAATGTGGTATAGAACCCTATAGGGCTCTCCCATAAAAGATATAATTTTGATATTTAAAGTAAATGTCACAGTTTGATACCGTTAATATTGAAAAACAGACAATATCAGCCAAATTACCACCACGTCCACACTTGTGCGACCTTATTATTTTCAAGAAATAGCATCTACTCGAAAGGCGGGGTTATCAAAATTAGACTTCTTTTAGGAAAGCTGATACATATATAACTAAGACAAATTTGTTGGAAGGTGTTTTAAATTTTAACATGCAGTTAGACACTTAGTCGTGCAGTCTTAAACGTTTATATTTATTAATTATATTGTTAAATGTTAGTAATATTGTTCGACTTTTATGCCAATTAGCTTAGATTTCAGTTCCGGTGATGGTAATGCGAAACGCCAGGCTGATGATGTTGATGTTGCTGGCGTGATTTATGTTACTGTTCCTGCTGTTGTTGCTGGTGTTGCTGTATTGCATGTTGGTGTTTCTGATATTGTTGGTGGTGTTGTTTTAGTTCCGATGTGCTGAACGCTCGGTTGTGGTTTATGTATACGGAGATATGGCGCAAACATATGCAGCATAAATATATGGGGCACTCTCTGTTTCTGTGGGTTCTGCTTCTTCGCGGTGGTCATTTTGCTATAGTTGTTGTTGTTGTTGTTCTTGTTGATATTTGGCGTTTGTGTGCTTTTGGCAATAAAACACATGAATGAGGGAAATGTTAGCCTTAGCCATGCTAGTTTCACCAATGCCACTGACACTGCCAATGACAACAACAACAACAACAACAACAATAGCAACTTCCCACCAACACCAACAATGACTACAGTCAGAAGAGCAGCAAAAAGCAGCAGCTACCAATATTAGCAATGAGCCAATGACAACAATGGGCCGAATGGCCACAACTCGCTGCCAACTGACTGCACACATGGAACGACCGTTCCCACTGTATGTGTTTGTCAGCGAATATGCGTACACTTAAAAAAAACATTTTCTATAAGCTTTTTCTTCAGACTATCATCTGAATGGTATTAATTATTATTATTATTAGTATTATTAAATAGATTTGTGTTATATTTAAGGGAAAATTAACCAATAGCTAAAATTAATTTGGCTAATTTATATGAAGAATATATCGTATCAGAGATATCAATTGAATTTCAATCAAGTGGCCGTGTATAAATATATGTTGATAGTCGATATTATCAATAGTAGTGGAAAAAACTTTCGATAAAATCGAACGTGAAGAATACCATCGATAGTTGACAAGTGGAAAAAGCAATCTATACTATTGATAGCGCCATATATAGTTTAGCAGCTCTAGTCTCCAATCTGAATACAGTGATCGATCGATTTGTGTTCCATTTTTTATCGATTCTTCCTAACATATCGGCGAAAAATTTTAAAATGGGGCCAGATAATCCGGGAGCTGCTACTGACGACAAAAATAATTAAGAGGAAAAATCAATAAATCAAAGTAACTAACTTGTTTTGTTTTTTTCGTGCAGTGTATTTATCCGTGTTATGTGGTTATAGAATCGACTGTTGACTCCTGCATCTCGTGCACCATATGGTCCAGAGTGCGAATGTGCAAGCCAAAAACAGAAAATAAAAAAAAAATACACACACACACACAACAAGAACTAGAAAAATTGAGTATAATGAGCTCAGTCAGTGGACAGTTGGGACCGCCATTTCAATGGGGTTTTTGTCTGCGGTATTTTTCTTTTTTTTTTTTTTGCTACTGGTGAACTGGCTGAATTTTAGCGAGCCAAGCGGGAAGTTCGAAAGAGTGAGACCCGGAGAAAGGGACAAAGAGAGTGAAAGTGGAATGAGGCGTAATGAGCAGTTGGTCTGACAGTCGCTGCAAACTATATGGTATAACTTTTGTGTGTTAGCAAGTGTGATTTATGGCATATAGTTTGGGCAGAGAGCGGGCACATTATGGATGGGTAGGGTTTCCATACTCAGTTTAGAACAGTTTTTTAGCATTTGGCTAATATATAAGTCAAAACAATAACGAAACTAAAAAGTTCTCTAACTGTGATTGAGTGTGCATCATTAGGAAAATGAATACGGCATTTATTATAAGAATAAATATATATAATTTCAATGATATAATCTGGAAATATCTAAAATATTTCTTTTCTGATTTTTATGAATATGTCGCAACTTCATATACAATTATTTTCAACATCACTCAGTCTAAATTGTTAACAAATTTGGAACATTGTAGAAAGAATTTTTTTATTTAAAACCATCTCAAATATTCTTAGACAAACGGATTAAAGTATATTCAATAATGCTTAACACACAGTTTTATTCATCATGCTGCCATTTGGTGGTTTTATAGTTTTTGTTGCTGTTGAAGCAATTTAGCGTTGTGCAGCCCCCAAGTAATTTAACGTAATCTATGGCGCTTGCATTGAAACTAGAACCTGGCATTAAATTAACAATGAAATGCCTGACATGGCATCAAGCAGAAGCATGGAGTCCCGTCGAATTCACGCTACCTATGCGGACATGATCCCCGAGAACCCAATCCCGAACAATGTTAGACCGCGAATCTAGCAGCTAGCAGCTTGAACCTCGAACCTCGAAACTAAACCTAACCTAAACCTAACCCAAAACCTAAACCCAAACCAATTGACGTTCGCATTGTCATTCGCATACTTGCACATTCGTTTGCCCACACATTCACGCGCCAGAGTCCAGTGCGGCGACCGCCTGGGGCGTTTCAGTGTAGCGCAGCGAAAAATCAAACGGAATCTGCACTAACACCATCACCAAAGCTAAAAACAACAACGACAACAATAACAACAATAACAACAATAACAACAACAACAACAACAACAACAACAACAACAACAACAAGAACAACTACAACAATAACAAGGGCAACGTTTCACTAACACCAACAATTGAAAGTTTCGCACAACGCTGCGTATACGTAATTTATTACAAGCGACGCCATTTTGCGTCATTTCGCGCACAGTACTCGCTGGATTGGGCTTGGGCGTGGGCGTTTGAGTGGGCGTGGCGGTGGCCAGAGTGCGTGAGCATGTAGATAAAATGCAAAATAGACGTCACACCAGCTGCTGGTGTTTAGATAGGCCACTTCTCCCCATGGACCAACGGACAGCTGCCATTTGCTTTCATATGCCCAGCTACTTGCCTGAAATATGTCAGCGCTCATGTACAGCTTTGAATCGAGGGTACCATATACATTCTACATACAAACACACAGAAACATACATATACGTGCATACATATTCGTGTACGCGTAGGTGTGTGGATAAGTCTGTATGTGTGAGCCGCTAATTCAATTACAAATGTTAAATGCAAACGCGTTGTCAAAAAATGTTGTCTGACCTGCCTCTAAAAGTGGAGCGCACATTCAGGGACGGTCGAATAATTTTCAGATTACTAGTCTTTATATTGAATACAAACTAAATGAAGCCATTTTGGGCGAACTCTCTGCCAGATCGAAATGCTGATGATCGTCAGATCATGTGACATGGCACGATATCGTTTGCGGATTATATCGTACTTACTATCATTAATACATATTGATTTTAATTTGATAATGATAATTTCGTATGTATCACTACGGCGATGAATTGATTGATTGATCGATATTTGCTTGTTGTGTGGCATTGATGTGCACGGTATCAGGCATTCCTGTTTGGCAGCTATGGTAGAGTGTGCGTCTGAAAATGGCGGGCATTTTCAAGAACTTTTCATTATGCAAATCAATTTTACACTTTTTATGGTTGTCTCTCTGATGGAATTTCATGCATTAATTTTAGCCCGAGTCATCTAAGTGAGGGACTGCCTCGGCAGTGGCAAAGTTTGTTTAGGAGTCCTCATTCTCCGCACTACCCACTCACAGTCTCCCTCTCTCTCCCCCTCTGTGTCGGTCTATACCCTCTCTCTCTCTCTCTCTCTTTTGGGCTTTTTGTTTAGTTTGGGTAAGGGCATTATCGCAGCGTTAAAATCATTTCGAGTGCAAATCTTCAATTAAGCAAAACAAGAAAATTGTTGAAAATTCACCGCCGGTGGCAGCCGCATCTAGCTGCTTGGAGTACAGTTTTTATTTCGCTTCTATTTTACGTTGTGTGCTTTTTGTTATTTTATTTTATTTTTAATCTTTTCTCTTTTTTTTCATATACAAAGCGTCCCTGGCTTTGCTTTTGCTTGCGCTCAGCTTGTATTCATCGAGCTAATTATGCGCTACAATCCGTCGCTGTGGCCATTGTGCCTCGTACAAATCACCCCAACTCATCATCAGGGCTATCTATAGTCTATGTACAGACTCTATGCACAGAGAGGAAGAGAAAGAGAGAGAGAGAGAGAGAAAGAGAGAGAGAGGAGTTGAATGGGGAAGGTCAAGGACAGAAGTTGGAGCATTACGTTTGGTATTTGGCATCCCCTGTATAATTACATAGATCGTTAAATGAATGAGTTTAGGCTGAAGCCGTTTCATATTTAGATATGCAATTTTATTCTCAATTGGTGTTGTATGAAACGAAGAAAATTATACATTTGTCTAAAGTTTAGAAGCATATTGTTAATGCTCTCTGTCTCTCTGTCTCCCTCTCTCTTTCTGTCTCTCTCTAAAATATTATTATAAATTAAATTTGGAAAAATATGTTTTATTTCAGTTTGAATAAATAGAAATAAAATGATGAAATTTCTCATATTTACTATAAGTATAAGAATACTGACAGTAAATGTGCATATTTTCATGAACGCCTAAACCATATTTGATGTAAAGCTTCTAAACTGTTGTGTACTATATGGTTTTTGTGTTTCAGGTTTTTCTTTTTTGATGTTAGAGCTTTGTAATCAATGCTAAGATACAAAAAGCCAGGACCAATGAGGTTCCCGCATTAGGATATTCGCAGGATGACGGTGTTGACATTACCAATGCCCATTCCCATTGCCTGGGTCTTTGCTTTTGTAACAAGATAAGTCACTTTTGTGCCATAGCCGTGCCTCATAAAATGTAACACACTCCCCATGCCTTGTATTCCCTCTACCAAACGGCAAGCAGCACAATTACACGCTGCTTGAGGGTTGCCTGTTGAAAGCCACTGTGGACACAGATCGACTGAAGGTTATAAAAAATCTCTATATCTCTACAATTAATACAACGAAAAATTTGAACGTCAAGGTTTGCTTATCTTAAAGGGAGTCGTCTGTTCGAGACGATGATTAGGAAATTGCCAACAAATAAATTAAAGACATAACATTTGTTTCCGAGAAGCTCAACAAAACGGAAATCGGTGCTGTTCCTCCAAGACGAATATATTTTCAACTGTTTCGGTTTCCTTTCTGCTACTTTCTCTGGACTGTTCTGTCTGTAATGTTGCCTTAACTTTCAGTTTAATGCTGATAGATGATGTTGATTGGAAAAACTGATGCGACGTACCAATAATCAACCCAGGACAGTAAGTACTAAGCCATTTCAGGCGGGGGCACTGCTGCGCGTGCCGCAGCTTTGCTTAGCTACTGTTGCTGATGGCGCATAAGAAAAGTTGAAAAAAAATGCTAAATGTGGAAATGCGAAAATGTGGAAATGTAAAAATGCTGTTCTTCTTGAGGGTAGCAAAAGCCGCCAAAGTAAATGCGGAAAAAGCGCACAATTTGAAAACCGGAGACCTTTTACCAGTGACGCACTCAACCTCGCAAAACTTCAAAGTTGAGGGTGAGCCTTGAAATGGAATACGAGCCGCAACAGTTGCTACTGCCACAATAGCATGGGGCAGCCGCACAATCCTCAGCCCCGCACTCAGATTCTTTTTTTGTTTATGAGACCCTTAATATAATATTAATATTTTACTAAATAGAAATAGCAACTACTCTATTGTCAATACTTGACTTTTACTTCAGTTCCGCGCTAGATATAGGTGATATATAACAATCGTGCAACAGCTGTGTCACGTAAAAACATCGATCGACCTAACGATCGATTTTTGAATGTAGTTGCAACAGTTTATATATAGTGATTCGTATTAATCAATACTGTTTATATCTATATATATACAAATAAGTGTACGTTTTAATGTGTGCTAATAACTTGAGAACGGGTCCACCGAAAGAAACCAAATTTTGACGGTATTTTTGGGCTACCGTATAGATGCCAATTGGATATGTCTGCCCGAAATCGCATCAGCTGTTCCCGAGATATGAGGATGTTTTCCTGAAGATTTACAAAACATAGCAATTAATCCATTTGTTCTATCTATTGGAAGTTTTCCATTTCCAATATCTAACAATTGAATTGAAACTCGATCTGCAGATCGAGGTCGTTTTCACATATCGCACATATCGTCACTGAAAAGAAGAGTTTAAAAACCCATTGATTTCATCCGCCTGTGTAGATCAAGGAATCACTGGTAATGTTTGTCGAAAATCGCCTGACTGCAATGTTAACTCGAACGTCTGATTCGATTTCGGGCACAACATCACAATATCCATCTATACGGTTAAAATTTGGTTTCATTCGGTGGACCCGTTCTCAAATAATGGATTTATTTCAAAACGGAACAGAGTCTTTGTCAAACCATTTTTTAAACACAGGATCTAAAAATATACAATGTTTTTATTAATCAATTTTTCTTGGGTGTTACCACGTGCATCTGGGACCGCTAGTAATTTATAATTATTTGAGACTATACAGAGTTTGTTAATATAAATTTGATAGAATAACTTACAGCTGATAATTAAGGGGGCTTTATTTTGTTTAGCAAAAACTGGAATAGAGCACAGAAACTTCGCATTTTCAAACAGAATGTATTATATATATGTATGTATGTGTGTTCCGATTTGGTGTTCATTCTCTTTAACATTACTTTTTTTTCCTATCCCTATTTCTGTCTGCGTCGTTGTCTTTTTGTCCTGTTATTCATACATTATAAAACAATTCCCTTGGCTATTGCGCTCTAATGTTGGTCGAGCATTTGCTCGTCTCCCAGGCTCGTATCCTGGGCAAGGCATTTAGAAAAACAAGAAAAACGAAGAGGAAAGCAGGAAAAAAACGACCGTATGACTACTTAAGGTAAATAGATGGCACTAGCCACGGCACGGTCGAACCTGAACCCAAAAACCTGAGCTTACCCACATGCAAGTAGTACGACAACCTTCGCCTGCCACGTGCTGATGCTGATGCTGATGATGATGTTGCTTATGTTGTAAACATTTTAAGCAAATTGTTTAGGTAAATAGATAAGACGTGACCTTTTTTCAGGGGCACAAATGCATTGTCAGTGTCAGCAGCACTGGGATGCTTTTGCTCGGCCCCAAGGATTGTCTTTTGCTTTCTGTGTGAATAGAGGCTTTGGTATGGGGGTTGGCTTATGTCTGGCTAATGTATTACTTACCATTATTATGCTTTTTGGCTTTTTTTCTATACTTATTCTTATGTATTATTGTCAATTATAAAATAGCGGTAGCTGAGACGGAGACTCTCAAACTCCACTTCAACTATTGTCATTGTCATTGTGCTGCTTGATATGGCTTTTGTATATAGAACACAATAGTCCTGGTACTAGTGCTTTTGCAACGGCTGGCTGTATACGGCTTGTATTGTACCGTCATTGTCGTCTTTAAGTTGAAAAATATGCAAATAAATAAACATAAAGTAGGTAAAATGGTCTGGCCAACGACCCGAATGAGCCTGAGTGGCCCCGTCCTGTTTACTTTGGCTTGGATTGCATTGAATTGCCATGGGATGAGTTTGGGGTTGTAGTCGGGTCGACGTTGAGGTCGGCATTTGTATCGGTATCGAGTTTGAGTTGGAGGTTTGGTTTCAATGTGGGTTAAGGTTTGGGGTAAGCGAACCCAGTCTTTCAAGTAGACCCGGGGGGTTTTGCTTAAAGTGTTAATAGCGTGGGTGTGCGGCCATATACTTATAGGCAAATGTGTGACCCTGGGGTGACATATGCAAGACAGGATGGTTCGGGGTAAAAGATATCGGTATCATAGTCTTTCTCTGCCTGTGATATAATAGTTAATATCTTAAATTAATATTAATATAATAATATAAATATTTAAAAAAAAGTCCCCTTACTAAATATTATCATAATATACAGTTAAACTATAGCGAATTATGATAATAATTTCATTAAAGGAATAATCGAATCAATATAATAAAATATTAACGTATTTTCTTAACTCAAGCCAGTATTAATAAATTTTAAGTGAAAAATTTGCGTATTAAAGTTGAATATATAAAATGACTTATCAGTGTAAATCGAATTTGACATTCAAGTTAAAATATAATTTAGATTACCTAACCCAAACAATAAAATTTAAAAGCTACGCTAAAAAGAACTTTATCTTAAAATGGAAAATAGATTATATATATATAACAAAGACTTCAGTTCGAAGCATAACTGATCCACGCAATAATTTAATCTCTTGGGAAGGTAATACATATAATATTTGTGGTATTTCACTAGCAATATCAGATTATTCTATTTAATTATATTTAACTGATTTTATATCTCTAGTGTATCAAAATTTAAACTATTTCACTTTATGTAATGTTAATGTTTCGTTATACACATTTTCAAAATACATTCATTAGCTTGAATAAAATTAAAATATATAAAACAAAATATAAAAATTTAATTTATCCCTTCAGAAGTGATTCAGACATTGCCATTGCCTTCCCATTATTATCTTGCGGTAATTTATCCACAAACTGAACACCCGCATTAAGTTGCTTTTATTCTACAACAACCCGCTTCGCCACGTATTCCATGATCTGCTCTTTGTGATATTAGAATTTAGTTTATTTATAACAAGGGCACTGGCGGCGTCGCTGTAGTCCATATTTCTAACACCGATTCAATTTCATTGGGCCAATAATCCTTTGATTTGTATTTGAGCACATCCTTCTTACGATCGGTTAAATATAAATAATTATTGTTCTCAAAATAAACAAGATCGCCTAGATTGATACAACCAACTTTAACAGTAGAGGCGGTATCTTGAGGATTATTAACACAACCCTGCCATTCAATACCAATATTAATCAGATTATCACCTGGTTATGACGAAGAGCATTGTGCCTACAAAATTAAAGTTGTATTACGCTCTTGGATTGTGGTGTGATGAGAGAGACTCGACTCAGCCTTCATTCTGAATGGATTAAAGAGTATTGTGCTGGATCGTTGAAGTTTGCCGGAAATCAACATATGAATGACATTTTGGATCAGGTCCTTTAACTGTATGCAGCGATGAAGCCCGAAATATTTTCCCCTCATTTGTATCGAAATTGTAATAATTGAATGTTGTTACTGTCACAAGTTAATACTAATTATTAATTTCAAATTTATTTAGCTATGTGCTTAAATGTGCATATAAGTATTACATACCTGAACAACATTTTTTGAATAGTTCTTTAGAGTGGTATATACCATTTCCCCAACAGAACAATTGGAATCGAGAAGTGGGCGCTTTGTCGTGAAACGTTGAAAATAATGCCATGGTATTCATTTTTACTAATTCCGTATTGCTGCTGAAATTTGAATTTGGCCTTTATATAGGTACAGACCAATATAGATATTTAGGCATATCTTCAGCTGATAGTATAAACTTATGATACATTTTAGGATATAAAAACGTCATGGGGGCAATGTTTAAATTTTCGTTTCCTTTAAAAACTAAATACTAAATATTAAATGCTTGACCAGAATTATATTTTCATTTTAAAGGCAATATTGGCTTATCTATTTTATATTTTAATTTCCTTAACAATTCCAATAAACGAATACGCTGCATTATTTTTGGATTCATGATAAGGAACTTTTAGACTTTGTAAACTCTATTGTCCGTATATTTGTACGTAGCACGAACAATCCTGAACTATTCAGACAGTTTATACAGAATATTTTGTTAATTTTCATTACTAAATTCGATTGGCAGGAAATTTGAGTTTAAGTTTTATGGTTAAATATGCAAAAGCAATTCTCAAATTCAAATGTATTTATATTTTATTAAAAAAAACTTTGGTGACCTTATTTGTATTTTCTCTCTATATATCGATTATTGTATTATATTCTAACCTTCACGACAATTTCTTTTTTATTCTATTTATCAGTCAGTTAATTTTAATATGCCTGATTTGCAAGGGATTCGGGTATATAAACGATAAATACGCAAAGAATATGAACACAAAACAAACAATTATGGGCAACAGGACAACGGCTTCTTGGAGTAGGAGCTGGAGTTGATGAAGGGTCGGACGCCTTCATCTGCATCTTTTTGCAGCTGCCAAAAAACAGTCAAGTGTTTCATTTTTCCGTTATTGCCAGGCTCTCAACGGCCGACATCTAATCGAATTTGATGGCTTCACACTGATAAGAGCAGCTGCTGCACCTTCCTTCCGACTCCTTCTCGATTTTATTGCCTTTTATATTATTGTATTAGCCGTGGTATATGCTTTAAATATTGCGTTTGTCCCTTTGCCATTACCATTGCCTTTCCTTTTCTTTCGTTTTCGATCCATTCCATTCCACAGCGATAGCTTTTGTTGAACATATTGTTGTTGTGTTCGTTATTATTGTTTTCTTTTGCTTCTGCAGATTCCAGCGCCGATTTTATGTTGAGCGTTTATTATGCTTACTTTTTCGCGCCTCTGTTTTAACCCCTTGCTTCGTGCTGTTTGCCGCGTGTGTCGACCGGAAATGCCTCATTTTTAGAAGTGTTTTGCATTTTTTTTTTCGTGCTTTGTTTTCCTTCCTTTTCAACAATTGTAAACGCGTTTTTCTTTCTTTTTCTCTTACTGTGTTGTAGTTGCTGTTGTTTTGCTGTTTGGGCTTCTCCATTGTATATATATTTTGCTTTTCGTTTGGTTATTTGTGAGCTAAATGCAAATATGTTGGCAGTTATTTGTGTTGAGGATTTGTTTTAGCTCCGTTGTGCTCATGTTTTGCATATGTATTTGTGTTTTAGTTTAGTTTTGTCATCCAGAATGACATGCCATATGGATACGGATATGGACACGGATATGGATATGGTTGTGGATATGGTTTTGGGTTTCTCTGTAAGTATTATTATTTGGTTTTTTTTTGGGTAACTTTCCGTTTGATTTATGCTGGAACATATTTTCGATTCGCAACAACAAAGTCGTTTATGTTCAGTTACTTGTATTCTATATTCGATATACATCCGAAACTTCTTATATAACATATTAATGTAGATCATTCAAATTCTGTAGTATTATCGAATATTTTGTTTTAAGTTAAACACCTTAATTTCACCAAAAATACTTTATAGATCTTTTCATTTATCTTTCCGGCATGACATTAAATTGATAAAAACATAATAAAATTATCGTCTTGTACATTAATATATTATTACGTTTTTCAACCATTTTACTTTCGTATCTAGATTCTAATAGAATTTCATTCAAACATGTAAATAACCATAGTCTTATCTATATTATTTTTTATTTAATTTCCTTTGACAGTTTTGACTCTACCGGATATTTGCCAAGTTTCCGTCTTGACTAAATCTTTAGGTAGTCATTTTTTAATCGTAATATTAAAGTCGATATGATACATTTGTTGGTGTCCCATTAGGGATAGATCAGGTTTCGACGCCTGTCGGCATATACAATAATATAGCAAACAGTAGGGTATGTGTATGAAGCTTATAGCTTCAATAGTTTAATAGATATAGAATACATATGCTAAAATTCATCCTTCTGCCCGGTACATTTTGGCTTTTCACAAGCTTAACACGTATTTTACAAGCATAGGCTCCCAGCCATAGACATTGAGTATTATCTCTAATGGTGTTTTGACTAAAACTTGCCGGGAGGCAAATGGATAACCACAACTAATTTATCGTTCATATACTATTGGGTGATAGCTGATAGCAAGCTTATTTACTCTGTACAAAAATACGAGGGCAGTTAAGTGAGTTTATGAGGATGCATTAGAAATATTCCATAAATTTATCTTTAAAATAAAAAAGACTTATTAACGATACGAGTATTAAATTTTAAGTTGCTAGATCTTGTAGTCTAAATATGAAAATCAATATGCAATATGTAAGCTACACGTGATTTTGGGGTTTCAGAAAGCTACTCGACTGTTGGCATCATAAATAAGAGAAATGAAATCATTTTAAGCAATTTGTCTACAATTTTGTGTCACACTTTCTGCGCCATTTCTCACATGCCATAAAAATGGTAGTCACACACACGCACACCCAGTAATACACACAGCAAAATTTCGGGAAGGCACCTCGAACCCAAGAGCAAGTTGGACGGCACCCGGCAAGGTGTCACGCTGATAAATGGCGTTGCCTTACTTACGCCAACTTCTCTATTGGGCTGGTTACCTTTGCGATTCTGCTCGATGCTGCGTTTTTATTTTAGTCGTGCCCTGTGTCACTTAACGTTTATTTTTCACAAAAACTTTTTCGTGTGCCAATTGGAAAAAAAGATTTCCTTTAAGTATAATAAAATGCAGTGTTGCTGTCATAAATCTATTCCGCTCGTTTGTGGATGACGACCCACAAAATTGAAATGCATTGGCATTGAAAAATTAATATGAATAGAGCCAAGAACAAGCATAAGATGGAGAGATACTTTATGCAGAGAGTGTCAATATTTAGCTTAAATATTTTATTATATACAAAATTGATGTAGCAATATTAATGCGGAAATTAAATATTTTCCAAAAAACATTAGCCAAAAAGAACAAAATAAAACATAATGTAAAAAGTAAACAAGGAATACGAAACGCTTCAAAACAATTTCAAAACATTTTCGTTGACAGCGGCTCCAGCCAACACCAACTCCAACAGTAACAGCTACACTCACACAAACACACACACACACACACACACACATATATATATATATATACGTATACAAATACACTCATACAATGGCATACTGTCCATGTTTGTGCATGAAAAAATGTTGTACACACTACGTCAGCACCCCAAGATTTTATCACAGATCTTCCGAGAATTTTCGCCGCTACCAAATCGCCACATTTTACCGATTTGTTTAAAACATTTAAATCGATAAGAAAGAAATTATTATTAAATGATGTTTTCTATCTGTTTGTCATCCTGCTTTCCTAGTGGAGCATGAAGCATCAACCATCTTAGTAAATTGAACTCTGTGTGTGCTTCCCCACTGATATCATTTCATGTGCAACTTGTTTCAAGAATTCTACAAATTCGTTTAGTTCACTTAAAAAGAATCACATTTTTAAAGTCAAATCGAACAATTGAAGCAAGTTTGTTGGTTATACTTCATGTTAAAATAGATTGGGAAACGCAGATTTATTGAGAAACCTATATCTCATAATAAAGCAAAACGCCAAATATTTGTTTGGTGAAATTCGAAAGGAAACATTTTACAGACTATATAAATGGAAACAAGAATGGTTATGTATAGTTTTAACGTTGGCAAACCCGTTTCTGGGTGCTGGCTTAAAAATTCTAATAACACAAATATTTGCAGATGAAAGAGGTACTAAAAGGCATTTGGCCGCACACTCCACTTGTCAAATGTATAGAGCGAGCGGGCAACATGACGCAGCCCGGGTGAGTGTGGCATGGTGCAGGGTTTAAGGATGAAGAGCAGGGGGACACCTCGTCATCGACCTCTAGCTCGATGGATACTCTGTACTGTTGTCAGTCGCAATCTACCGACCGGATGGTAGTCTGTCTGTCACTCCATCATTCTGGCTCCGGCGTTGGCATACTTTTTGACAACACGAGAGACAACAACAAGCCACAAACAAACTAACAAAAGCACTGATCACACACATGCATACACTCATACACATAGACACACACACACTCACACAAACAACTCATACATATAAACTAAAAAAAATTGTAATTTTCGTAGCGTGTTTGCTGCGTTTTGCACTTTTACTGCACATTTTTCATTTGCTGCACAAAACTTTTTGACATGTTGCAGAGCAAATTGAATAAGTCCGCAAAAAAAAAAAAGGAAAAACGTATCCCACAACAACAATAGAACAAAATTTGCTACCAGTATACACTCAGCTATACTATATACCTTACACACATATGTACAAACATACATGCATAGATACATATGTAAGTAAATGGATTCGTATAGCTATGTGCCAGAGTATGTATTTGTACTTCTGGTAACAATAATCAAATGTGCATTGTCTTTGTGCTTGGTCAGTGTTTAATCGCTTTCTGATGAAGTTGCCGCCTCCTCAATAGCACAAATGTTCTCTCAGGGCTAATTGGCAGTCGTTATATCTAACGTATTTGTAGCATGAGTTGATGTCTTTAATCTTAGCCCAATCCGCAAACCCTTTTTACTGCTGCAACTGCAGAAGTGAACTAGTTCATCTTCTAAGACCATCGTACAGATTATACTCCATGAAAAGGCACTCTGATACAGTATCGGAAAGCTAAAATCGCAATCACAAGAATGCGTTTGGAATCACAAGAATGCGTTTGCACTGCGGCCTGCTGGGATGAGGCCTATTGTGCCCCCTTCCTGTGCTACAGCACATCCCACAGCCGCAAATCCTGGGCGAATCGTAAGGTGTGATGGGGGCTAAGAGTGGGTATTCTGGACTGTTCAATCCTGATCTCTCCTAGGATGCGTTTACGTCTTCTTCATCACATTCCGCAACGATGTGTACAGAATCTACAGCTCCTACTGCGTTCTATACCTAGCTTGCATAGGTGGGCTCTAAGTCTAAAGTGACCGGTCAGGAGACCGGTTAAGATTCTCAGAGGATTTTTCCCTAGATTGGCTAGTTTTCTGAATCTAGCCTTACTGGGGACTCCTAGTAAAACTTTGGCTTGCCTAAGCCCTTGGAGATCGTTCCAGTAAGATAGCTTAAGTGTTC
>JBANCZ010001463.1:0-21486 GCA_037040025.1 Sphaerogastrella javana | reverse complement strand
TAACAGCATTAATAACATAACATTGCCATCAAATACATTAACAGCAATAACGATATTTGTTTATTTCATAAATAATAGCAAAATAAATATTATATTTTACACAAATAGCAAGGTTTATTCAATTGTAAAATTAAATGTACCTCGTCAAAGTGAGTATTGTTACTTCGGCTAAAATTTCATTTTAATTGACTCCAAACGCAATCGATTACAATTTAACAGTCAACTATCGATACTTTATGTTAGTTCACATTCATACGTTTGGCAGCTATCGATTTCAAAATACTTCCTTCACTTCACGAGCGCCAAAATTATTTGACGTGATTTGCAGTTTTTTTGAGAGACGATTTTTAGCTTATAAAGACTTACTTGAAATTTAAATAAAAATCACATTTTCGAACAAAATGGAAAACGAACCAGCTGCTGAGGCTCCAACAATGGATGAGGCACGTACTACTGCCTTGACCACATATCGCAAAAAACTACTGGAACACCGTGAGATCGAGTCCCGTTTGAAGGCACTGCGTGACAACTATAAGCAGTTCCACATGGAATTTGAAAAGTCTGAGGATGATCTGAAGGCACTGCAAAGCGTTGGCCAAATGCTGGGCGAGGTGCTCAAACAACTGACACCCGATAATTTCATTGTGAAATCTGCTAACGGACCACGTTATGTGGTTGGCTGTCGTCGTCAGCTGAACAAGGACAAGCTGAAAGCTGGCACCCGTGTCGCCCTAGACATTACCACTCTGACCATTATGCGTTACCTACCACGTGAGGTGGATCCATTGGTATACAACATGTCGCACGAGGATCCCGGCAATGTGGACTATTCCGCGATTGGTGGACTTGCCGAACAGATACGTGAGCTGCGCGAGGTAATTGAGCTGCCTTTGCTGAATCCGGATATATTTGTGCGCATTGGCATCAATCCGCCCAAGGGCTGCCTGCTTTACGGCCCCCCAGGCACTGGTAAAACTCTCTTGGCACGCGCCGTTGCCTCGCAGATGGATGCCAACTTCCTAAAGGTCGTCTCCTCGGCCATTGTGGACAAGTACATAGGCGAGAGCGCCAGGCTCATTCGGGAGATGTTTGCCTATGCACGCGATCATCAGCCGTGCATCATATTCATGGATGAGATTGATGCCATTGGCGGACGTCGGTTCTCGGAGGGCACCTCTGCTGACCGTGAGATACAGCGTACGCTGATGGAACTGCTCAATCAAATGGATGGATTCGATGCCTTGGGTCAGGTTAAAGTCATAATGGCAACGAATCGTCCGGACACGCTCGATCCGGCACTCTTGCGTCCTGGCCGCGTCGACCGCAAACTGGAGATACCACTGCCCAATGAGGTGGCACGCCTGGACATACTCAAGATTCATGCTAAACCACTGGCGAAGCGTGGCGAAATCGACTATGAAGCTATAGTCAAGCTCTCCGACATGTTCAATGGCGCTGATCTGCGTAACATCTGCACCGAGGCTGGCCTGTTTGCGCTGCGCGATGAGCGTGAGTACGTCATCCATGAGGACTTCATGAAGGCAGTCCGCAAAACGGCCGACAACAAGAAGTTGGAATCCAAACTGGACTACAAACCTATCTAATTCTCTTGCACCATTGTCAGTATAACCTTAATATACTATTAAATACACTTCAATTGACTAATAGCTCCTGATTATCTATAAGTAGTATCTATATATCTATGTGCCCCTTCAACTGGCCACATATTAAGTTCGAACTAAATCATTTCAGTGACATGCAACACCTGAAGGCAGCAGCACGCAGGCTACGGTTATGGTTCTCATGCCATATAACTGACTACTACGGCTCTTGGTCACCGATTAGCAAGGTGGTGCTCGTTGGCTTCAGCCTGATGGCCATACAAAATAATCTGTATGGATTATTTCCGTGCCGTTTTGACTTTACACGCAAAGAGTTCGTCTTCAATAAGTTGATGGCGCTCTACTGCTTCTGTACGGCCTCTTGCTTTGGGGTATACTATGTTTGGCTCATCTGGAGCGAGTTTAAAACAGATGAAATTGGTCTACGGGACAGCATTAAAGTGTATTGCTATATGAATGTTCTGGTTGGCCTATGCAACTATGTGATTCAGTGGATAGTGATAGAAGACACCATCGTATTTCTGAACAATGCTCCCTTGTTTAGCACCATCAATTACTACAGCGTCACGTTGATGTCTTTAGCTCACACCATGGTGTTGGCATTTGTTAAAATACTTGGATTTCCTATATTGATGGAGCTGACGTTGATCCTATACCAGAAACACAAACAACCTGAACTTAGCTGGATCTACACCAGCAAGACCCTGCTGCCCATACTTCTGGGTAATCAGCTGAACAATAGTTACTTTGGCGCCATCGTATTGTCCCGGGGTATACTAATCGAAACCAATAAGCTGTTGCATGGTATACTCTTAGAGATCAACAGACTGCAGACGCCAGATGAGATGCTGCTGCATAAACCCTTCTATCGCATGCAACGCTTTTGTGATCTCGCCGATCGCTTAGATGAATTGGCCTCCAAGTACACACAGGTAGCCAATTGCTCGAGGGGCTACATGCAGCTTTTGGCATTCTCGTTGGTTGCTTCGTTGGCTGTTAATCTGTTCAGTGCCACAGTGGGCTGCTATACGCAGTATCAGGCTTTGGCGGATTACTGGATGATCGAAGAGACCTATGATGTGTACCGGGCATTGGCGCACTTTGTTTTCCTGGCGGTTCCTTTCCTGGAAATTGTTTTAGTGGCACGCGTCAGCCAACAAGTTATCGATGAAGTGAGTACTATTTAAAATATACATATAATTGTATACAACTGATTGTATAATATATTTTTTAGGCCAGATTAGCGGGAGAATTGCTACAGCGCATCAACTTACAGCACGCTGATATACGCTTTAAGCAAGTAGTGGATGCATTTTGGCAGGAAGTGTGATCAATTAAATATAAACTAATGCCACTGGGTCTGCTTGAGCTGGATAGCTCCATAATCAATAAGTTAATATCAACCATCTCCGGATTCTTGTTGTTTCTTATTCAGAACGACCTAAGCTTACGATTTTCTCTGCTGTAAACACACCCTGGGTCACCCTGTGTACAACAAATTAATGTTTTAACCGCTGTTTGCTATTGAGTTGAATCCATGAACTCTGAAAATAATCTTTAATTATATTTATATTCAATAAATGTACATTGTGTTTCAAAGCCTAAGCGATGATGTATATTGATTGCAATAATGCAAATGGTGTAATTACCAATGGAGATTCAGATTAGAATTGCGCTTAATTAAACTGTAATTAAGGCACTGCGTTAGTACCATGCGATTCCTAAAAGCGCCAACACGCCGCCTACGCATACGGTTCAAGTGGCAAAGGTCGGAATATTTTAACTCCTGGACTTTAATCAGCAAAGTAACGCTTGCCTGCGTCTCCGTTACCGTAGTACAGAATAGTCTGTATGGGCTATTACCATGCCGTTTTAGTTTTAAACTTCGTAAATTTGTGTATTCCAAAGGCATGCAGGTTTATTGTTGCGCCTTGGCATTGCTGTTCGGTGCACTCTATGGAAAACTTATCTGGGAGGAGTTTACGGCAAGTGAGATCGATCAGAGGGACGTCATTAAGATTTACTGTTATATGAATTCGCTGGCTGTCTTGCTCAACTACATCACACAATGGGCAATAATGAGAAAAGTATTATACTTTCTGAACAACTTGCCCTTGTTTAGTACCATGAACTACTTTACCATATCTTTGATGTCGATGATGCGTTCGATGATGGTGGCCTCCGTGAAACTTTTCGTGTTTCCCTTGGTCTTACATTTAACTCTGGTACTTTACCAAAAACAAAATACCTTTCAAACGATGATTCCAATTTTACTTGGTAATCAGTTGAACAATTGTTTCTTTGGCGGCATGGTTATAGCCCGGGTAATGCTTTCACAAATCAACATACGACTACGCGAGATTCTAAACGAGGTCAACCGACTGCAGACACCAAAGGAGATGCTTCTCCAGAAATCGTATTATCGCATGCAACGCTTCTGTGATCTGGCCGATCGTGTCGATGAGTTGGCGATCAAATACACGCTTATAGCAACTAGTATAGTTGGCTATTTGGGCATTACATCCTTTGCTCTGGTCGTTTCACTGGGCATCAGCTTGTTTAGCATGACCCTGGGTTGTTATACACAGTATCAGGCTTGTGCTGATTACTTTATAACCGAACTGGACTATGATATTTTCCGTGCCATTGCGCACTTTGTGTTTTTACTGGTGCCATTCTTGGATATATATTTTCTAGCACGCGTAAGCCAGCAAGTCGTAGATGAGGTGAGTGGCATTTATTTTAATTTATTTTTTAATTGTATGATTTGTGTAATTTAGACCAAAGAATCGGGAAACTTGCTGCAACGTATGAATTTAGAGCACGCTGATATACGCTTCAAGCAAGTTGTGGATGCATTCTGGCTAAATGTGTGCAGCATTAATTTTAAATTTATACCCCTGGGTTTGCTTGAATTGGACGGATCGTTGGTTAACAAGATGATTTCAACCATCGCTGGATTCCTTTTGTTTCTTATACAAAACGATCTAACGCTCAGATTTTCATTCAAGTAATGTGAACACCCTGTGCCTTAGCTTGAATTTAACAGCGCGCAGCACTCTTAACAGTATAGTGGCGGTGGACCGATAGGCAACAGTTTTTATGTTAAGTAAACGATAAATAAATGTTAGTTTAACAGCACTCTGTTATTGACGGCACTTGCTTCGCGCATGGAACAGCTGATTGTAAACATTATTGTAAGGATGCAAATTTATACGCCTGCTTCAATTATTTAAATATAAGTGAGAAGTGTTCAAAATGGTGCGCATAACATGGCGCTCCAACTCCAGACAGAGTCTAGTGTAAGTTGTTGTGATACATAACAGTCTTATGAGTGTATAACATAAAAAACAATGCATTTTGTCGACAGGTCAAGACTTCGCTTACGCTGGTCCTATATGAAGCACTGCTGGCACTCGCTTACCTTCAATGCCCACATGAACTCGGGATACGCCACTGATGTGTGCATGACGCCAATACTATGGGTAGTTGACAACTACACATATTGCCTGGGGCCGGTAAATGAATGAATTTTTGATTGTAAATTGAAAAATACTCAGGCTTAGTGATTCGCTTTTAGTTTTTTGTTGTGGGTGTTGCTGTGCTTACCACTGCCGTTGTAAGCATTGCCTATTGGATTGGCCTGCCATTCTGGTGGGCCAAGAGTCAATTGGCCACAATATTCCTGCTTATCGTTGGCAATTGGCTGCTGCTCAATGTTGTATTTCATTATGTGATGGCTGTGATAACGCCCGCTGGTCATCCACTGGAAGAAATTGCCCACGTCGAGGCAGTTAGCATGTGCTCCAAGTGCATTGCACCAAAGCCGCCACGCACACATCATTGTTCCGTGTGCAATCGGTGCATATTGAAAATGGATCACCATTGTCGTAAGTAGATTCGTTCATATTGAGGCTAATCTAATATATTATCTACTCCAGCTTGGCTCAATAACTGCGTTGGCTATGGCAATCATCGGTATTTCTTTCTCTACATGCTGTATACAACCATTGGCTGCCTGTTCATCATACTATTTGGCCTGGAGATTGGTCATAAGTATCTGTGGTTAGATCATAGCGAGATCTGGACTGAACTAGAGCCACTAGAGGGCCAACCAGTGAAATACAATCTCAGTGGACATGTTATACCAGTCGTAAGTTGTGGCCAATTGTAAATCTACTTGGCATCTCATTAGATATGCCCTTACAGACACACCCGGCCGAGTATGATGACGTACTCCTACCGCCAGCCGTGCACAATTTGCCTGTGCCCGTTATAGATGCAGAAACATCATCGCCTGTCCGCCGGCGTGCCCTGTGGTTCATGGCCTTCGTCAATGTGGCCGTGGTCATAGCATTAGGCAGTCTCTGCCGGTGGCACGCCAAACTAATCACGCAGGGCGAGACAAGCATTGAGGCTCATATTAATGAAACGGAGCGCAAACGCTACCTCAAGCAAAATCGCATCTATATAAATCCGTATAATTTTGGCTCCAAAAAGAACTGGAAACTGTTTCTGGGTCTGGTGCGTGGCAGGTAAGAATCTTTATTAAATATGTCATATTGTTTATTGTTTGCTAAATAAATAAATATACTATATTTCAGATCATTTTGGCGGACTGTGCTGCTGCCTTCGTGGCATAAACCCGAGGGTAATGGTCTCAGCTTTCACACCGTACACGATGTGCCCTTCGAGGATGAGTGGCCATAGTCTCCTAATTGCATTTAAAGCATTTCTTGTGATGTCTTACAATTTAGCTAATGATTATTATTAAGCTGAAAGATTTCCCAATTCCATAATGATAGCATGTTTTTAATTAATTTATATTGCAACCTTTTAAACGTGCTAGTCTATTAGCGTATTAAGTGATATATATTTAAATAATGCTCCTATCCAAATGGATTGTAATCCACACAAAGTTCACCTATACCTAATACGATTAATATAACATTTAATGCGTTCATATATTAGACCTCAAGACACATACTTTAGCGTTTCCATAGTAATAGTTAATACTAACACTGATGTGTAGGCATTATGAACATAGAAAATAAAGCAACCTAGCTCAAATTATTAACCATTGACCTGTTGCATGGGCATGTTGCTAGGAAACCTTGTGCCGGTATGGCAACTTGTTGCCAGGACGCCACAAAAAAAATGTGATTGCTATAGCTATTGGTTTTGTCAATAGCTGGCTGAAAAGCATATTGAAAGATTCTACAAATCGGACAAGATGTCGAAAGCTTCCGGATCTGAGGATGAGCCACTGGTGCCGGATGACTTTGATGATGATTACTTTCGTGAACTCAGCGAAAAGATACCCGAGGTGAGTCTCAAAGAAAAACTTTTGGCAACCTATTTTTCTTGCTTTTTTCTCTTAGGCAACCAAGGCGCTGCGACAGAAGGATACGCCCAATAATGCGGACAATGTGCAGCGTTTGCTGATCTGTGGCACACGCTACAAGAATGATTTGCGCATGGAGGAGGGCCGATCCCAGGAACTTCGTGAACAGATAGCGGGACTTGAGGGACGCCTCGAGAATGCCGCTAGGGTAAGCAAACTGGATATGGCCACTATTGAGGAGCTGCGTGGCGTTATAGGTATGGCAATTGAAAGAGTGAGATGTAGAGCTCTAATATGATGTATTTCACCCATGCAGAGGGTGCCTGGAAGCAGAAGGATGCAGCACAGATACGCGAACAAACTGCACAGGATGATGGCCTGCGGCTCAGACAGAAATTGGAATCCGCCGAGCAGATGGTGGTCTTTTTGACCGAAAAGGGCTTGGCCATGAGCAGCAAGCGGGATGATAACAAGGAGTGTGAACGGCTCAATGGCGAGATCAAAGAGCTCAACAAACGTCTGCAGCTGCAGCGGGTTTATACGACAGACATGGAGGCCAACATACAGACGCTGGAGGGCAAGAACAAGGAAATACTCAAGTTGCTGGATGTATGTAATTAATTTGAACAGATTTAAACAACTATGTCCCTTTATATAACTATATATGTAACTATAACCCTTCGTATCTTAACAGGAAACGTCCAGCGACGCCTTCAATTTAAAGCGCAAGTGTGATGCACTGACCAAGGAGCTGGCAACCATGAAGACAGAGGAAACCAAGTATTTGGAACAAATTGCGCACATCAAGTCAACGAATGAGCATCTGACCAAGGTTAAAGTGCGTCAAAACCTACAGATACTCTCGCTCAAGACGAACCTCGAACATCTGAATACGCTTCACAATAGTACCTGTAATAAGCTGGCCAAGATTACGGTGGATTTAGAATATACGGTGCAGGAGCGTGACAAGAACAAACGTGCCTTAACGCAGCGTATAAATTTGTTGAAGGTGCGCGAGGATGAGCTCATCAAGTTGCGCCAGGACAACGCCAAGTTGGCTAAATCTCAAGAGACTATTGCGCGTAGATACGGAGGACTAGAGATATCCAAGCAGGAGGTGCAACAGGAAAACATGCGGCTCAAGTAGGCAAAATAAGCATAGTGTAATGATATTGGTTTATAATCTCTTGATCTCATATAGAACTCAATTGGGCACCCAAGACAAGGAGCTCGAGTCGATGCGCCGTGTGGTGCACCATTTCGAGAAAAACAACGAGAATCTGACCAAGGAACGCGATGTGCTGAAGCGTGATCTGCAGAGCGAACATCAGGCTGCCGAGCAGAGCAATGCCTTGTACCAGGAGTCGCAGCATCAGTTGCGTGCACTCAAGGACACCATCAGCAGCATGGATCTGAAGTTCAAGAAACAAGTAGAAGAAACCAAGAAACACAAGAAGGAGAAAGCCAAAAAGCTGGACGAGATACAACACTGGATGGATAAACTCGATGTGCTGCAAAGTAAGACATTACCACAATAAATGTTCTTTTGGTCACTCCAAAGCCCACTACTTTCAGATGAGATTCACCTGAAGGAAAACTATGAGATTGAGCTGAAGCGCACCATCAGCGATTTAGAAGCCAAGTGTTCCAAGTTTCAGCAGCAACACGATCTCTTGACCAACGAACGCCAGACCTTGCAACGTTCACTGCAATCCGCCGAAGAGGAACGTCAAAAGTTGCGTGATCAAGCAGCGAATCTTCAGGGGCAAATCGAGACGCTTAAGGGCAAGGTCACATACCGAGATAACGAGCTGAGCAAGCTGCAGCTGCAGATCGATCGCATGGAAAAGGAGCGTCGTTTGCTGCGCAACGATATACGCCAGGCGCAGCTCGGACAGCAACACACCAAGGCCGAGCTGCTGGATAAGCGCAAGGAGAACGACCGTCATGCCAAGTCGCTACAGGAGGACGAACAGCGTTTGGCACGTCTGCGCAAGGACGTGGACAATCTGATGAACGAGAAGAATGCTATCAGCGCGACGCTTACAAAACGCAACGAGGACTATGCTCAACTGCAGCACAATTTAGCCAATCTGCAGACAGCCTACAATCAGACGGAGCGACAGTGTACCCAGTGTCAGGATGACATGCGTCTCATGGCGGTTGAGATTAAAAATCTGCGCACCGAACGCAACGTTCTGCGCACAGATCGCGAAAGTGCCGCCGATCTGCGCCAGGAGCTGCTGCAGCTGCAACGCCTACTCAATCAGGAACGCATCAAAGCCCGCGCCCTCCAGGACGAAATGATGACACCCATGAATGTGCATCGCTGGCGCATGCTGCGCGGCAAGGATCCCGAGAAAATGGACCTGCTCGAGCGCATACAAATACTGCGCCGCCAGCTGCTCAGCCAGAACGTGGCTGCCATAGAGCAGGAGCGCGCTCTCAATGAGGCGCAGCAGCTATACGCTGCTCTCAAAGAGTTCATGTTGAAGTTGCCCAGTCACAAGGTGCAGGCGCAGCTAAACACAGTGAAGGTAGGCGTTATCGCAGTTAATATGTTTAATACAAAAAATTGTTAAAAAAAAAAATAAAACCAAACATCGCATCAACCCCTTTCATTCCATTTACATTGCAGGCCAGCTTGAGTGCTAAGGATCGCAAGCTCAAGGTGCTGATGGCGGAATTGAGTGCACGCGAGGCGGATGACAAGTCCAATGTGCAGAAGCTGGAGGAAATGCGCGGCCATTTGGCGCACACGAAGACGCAGCTGCTGGAGGAGAAGCGCTGCAAGCAGAAGTTACTCGAGGAACGTCAACTGTTCGAGCAGATGCAGGCGCATTGCTACTCGGCACCGGCGCAGTTGCCGCGCACATTGGGCGCTGGCTTTAAGATGGTCAGCACGCTGCTCTAGGGGACATCTATCATCGTCATCATTATTATAAACGTTATCGTAATAAATTCAAACCAATGCCTCTACGCTATCCGTTTCTCTATATTAAGCATTTGCACGATTTTCGGAACGGGCTTGTTCTGCTCCTTGTTAAGGCGCTGAAAATGTTCGATGATGACACTCTTTGACCGCAAATCCACCTCATTCATGGCCAACTCCGCCTTCATGGAGCGCACCTTTCGGGTTTGCCGCTTTATTATGCACCGCTGCTCCAACAGTTGCAAATTGACGCTGGGATCGGGCATATGGCTAACCTGTTCCTTTAACATGTCAAAGGACTGCTGAATCTCCATGACTTTCTTTTCGAGATTGTCACGTTGCGTGGTGAGTGTTAGATTGCGTTTGAGCAGCAGCTGCACCCTGAAGATCAGTGCATATCGTTGCGGATCGTTGCTACGCAGGATGCGCCAGCGATGTAAGTTATACGGACGCGCCATCTCCTCCCTGAATGCGGCGACGTGCAGTCGTTCACGGAGGAGCTGGCGCTCGAGACGCACATACTCCAGCCGCATATTACCCGCGCTGGCAACGGCACGCTCCAAGCACTGATTCGACATGTGCAGATTACGTATCTCCGTCTTGAGCAAACGTATATCCTCCATGCGCTGATTGTACTGTGTGTTGCCAGTGCGCAGAGCCTCCTCCGTCATTGATAGCTTCTCCAGCTGCAGGCGTAGCTCGCCATTGCGGCGCATCATCTGCGTACCTACCAGCGATTTCTGCTTCGACATCTCCTCCAGATCGATGGCGATCTTCTTGAAACGCTTCTCGTCCTGTACAATCGTATGCTGCAGCTGGCCACTACGTATCCTCAACTCATTGAGTTCTTTGCGTGTGCGCTGCACCTCACGGTCTTTAATGTGAATCTCGGTCAGCTTACGCTTCACCAGATGATTAAGCTGCTCAATTTGATTTTTCAGCGTATTGATCTCCTTCTCATTCACCGATACCTCATTAATCAGCTGCTGATTCTGGAAAGATAGCTTCGTGTTGATGCCACGCAAGCTCTGGCGATCGCGACCGCAGATCTCGGATTCCCTGAGTAGCGCCACCTTATCGCTGTGCAGAGCTTCATATTGCCTCTTGACATTCATGTAATCTTTATGTTTAGATTCCAAGTTGTCCTTCAGTTCGGCGATAATCTGAGCTTTAAATTTCAACTCATCTGAAAGCATCTAGATTATAAAATCATATGAAAAGAAATGATTGTATCATCTTACCCTCCAATCGTTCCACAATCTTTATTTGACCATTCACTTCTGCCTGGATTTCGATTTGGGTCCGTTCCAACCTGTGCACTTGTAAATCCTTATCGTTCAGCGCTAGAACCGTTTTATCCAGTTCGTATTGCAGATTCTCGATGAGCGTGCGCTGTAAATACGCATTGTGTTTCAGGTTCGCCTGATCATCTTTCAGCAGCTTCACTTCCCTGTGCATTTTCACTCTTTGGCGTTCAGATTCCTCCTTCGCTAGCATGACTTCACCCAAACTCGCCTTGTAGTCGCTGAGTCTTCTATCTGCAGCAGCTAATTCGTTGCTGAAAAAAGGTATCACATGAATGACTAGATCCATATGGTATATGATCAATATGAAATCTCTTTACTCACTGTTTATTAATCAACTGATTGCCACACTCGGTATTCTTCTTAACTAGCAGATAGAAGCGACGATTGAGTGCGGTGTGTTGGTATTTGCTTTTTTGCAAATCGGAAACTGTATTTCGATATTCTGTGATGGTTTTGGCCTTTTGAATTGCCATATCATAATTCGATTGCTTCATCACATTGAGTTTCCCTTTAATCTGAACGTGCTCCTTTCCAAGGTGATCATTTGTCACCTGCAGACTATTATTATGATGTGTCAGTCTTTGAATCTGATAGCGCATATTGGCGATCATGCCCATGGCAATTTCGTATTTATGCTCAGTGGATCGCATATTGTCCGAGATATTTTTTGAATCGCGATCTTTGGTCCGTTTAGTCACTTCGATCTCATTTTCGCGCATTCGGAGTTCGTTCTTTAAGTGGTATAGGTCATCCAGCACCACCTTTCCGCGTTGATTTAGCTTGGCTATCGTATTGTTTTGATTATCAATAATATCCTCCAGACTTTTTGAATAGATGCGATGGGTCTCCAGTCGCCTTTGATAATCCATTAGCTCTGCTGCCAGGCGTTCCCTCCTGCTATAGTTATTTAAAAAAAAAAAATTTAAAAATTTGAGCTAATCGCATAGGAAATTCGAGAGATGGATGACTAATGCTTGGCTACTCCTAAATTTGTTATTCTTTACGCTTATAAATCCTCAGGTTAAGACATTGATGAAACATTTTCTACATATTCTATTCTATATTCAGCCGCAAAATACTTACTCCGTGTCATTCCAATTCTCTGTCACTCCAATTCTCAAGGGACCATAGTCTGAAGACTTATTGAAAGTGCAAAGGGCACGAGCCTCAACGGCATCTGCAGTGCGCCAGGCCTCTGCCAGGGAATCCTTCATGCTATTAACCATATCATTGGCTAGCGCCGATGACTGGATAGCCAGTTTTAGTTTGTTTTCTGCAACATATGCGGAGTCCTTGAATTTCTTTGAAAAATCCAGCTCCGCAATATAATGACCATGCAAACGATGCAAAATATCGACGTATAGCTTGACTTTGCTGGCAAGGAAGCGGCTTAAAGGCGCCAGCCGACAGATGAGTTCCTGGGATGAGCTGAAGAAATCATCGTTGAGTTCTGTAGTTAAATCCAATTGGGCCACATCTACATTATCCGCAAATTCTTCCTCCAGCTCATTTATTTTCACTAAAAGGGGATCAATTAAACGCGCTTTCATCTTCATTCTATATATATATATGATAATATTTGAACTATATCAACAAGAAAAGATCTTAAGTGTGTTAAAAAAGACCAAAACGTGGAACAAAAAAAAATCAACAAGTTTTATGTTCCAAATCAAAACATGTGAACGAATCGAAATGTAAGTGTAAACTGACTAATTGTCATAGAAAACCTACAAAATGTAATGTAATATTTCTAGATACAACTACTAATCTAGTTGAAAAGTTCATGGATTTAGTTGAGCTTTTTCTATGAATCAATTTCTATATGCCATTCGAATGATCAGCGTGAATAAGAGTTTTCATGATCTATATTTAAAACAATAGTTTACTTAAATATATGCCAATATGATCCATCAATTTTAGCTTATACTCATAAATTGATCTTAATTTTTTCTTATTTAAACAATAAACACATGTAAAAGCTATTTTTTTTTTTATTAGTTTTTATTGTTTTTAAGTCAGAAAATATATATGCATATAGTCGTATATATATAATGTAAAATAATATACTATTATATGTAAAACTGTGGTTTGTTGTTTTATTTGTTTAATCAATGGAGGATTGAAATCAATTTCCAGCTAGCTTATAAAATGTATTTAACATAAAAATGGATTGAAGTAAAGTAAGAGCATTATAGACGGAACATACCGACTATTCGTACATATTTATTTATATGCCCTGTGTGTCATATTTAGAATAGTTTTCGACGGACTGTAAAGTTGTTATAATAATAATTATGTTCTATATATATATATGTGTTTTTTAGGATTTTCTTTCTTTCTTCTATGTTTTTACAGCGCATATAAATAACAATAAATCACAATAATGTTGTTTTTCTTTTCTCTCGCAAATTTGCCGCTAGAATTAGTGTCTATTCAGCTCAGTTATTTGCCTTTGACATGCTACAAAAATATATATACAATCTATACCTTAATCGTGTTGTTGTTATAATTATTATTGTTGCTAATGACAAAAAAAAAAAAAAAAGAAAACAATTGCATTTAGAAAAGCTTACACAAAGAATTAGCTACGATCTGTGGCGATCCTAATGCAGTCCCAAAACCCAAAAAAGATCTGTTGAAATGCAGGGCATCTGTTTATACAGATTTGATACAATGATTGATTGATACAATATATCTAATATGTATATATTTGCGTATATAATATATACGAGAGCGTGTGTGTGTGTATATATATATGATATGAGCTGAAAGCTTGACTTTTTACAAATATTTAAGTTTAGTTACATGAATTAATTTTTCCCTATTATTTTTTTGTTGTTGCTCGTATTTCTTTTTAAATATATAATAGTAGAACGAAGTTAATTATTGTACAGATTTGATAGACACACAATCAGTTGGTCAGTTTTCGTTTTTTAAACAAAAAGCATGTGTACAAAGTTGATGCATAAAGCATACAGCATAAATCATACATCATACATCATACATCGTACATCATGATATATGCTTGTTTTATGCACTTGCAACTGTGCTACAGTTTTGTCTAGGAATTACATTTATGTATGTGTATATGTTTTGAAATTTTTCTTTTTTTTCTTTTGTGTTTTTGTTTTTTACGTATAAAATAAGTTTATAATGTTGCAGAACGATTGCGTTTCACAGTTTGCTTTTCCATCGATTTGCCCAACAGTCTGGGCCTTTATTTGGTCAGTATCTGCGCCTGCTGCCAGCGCCAGAGGCCAGTCCTAAGAGGCGCTCGCTGCTTGCGGTCTGTTGGCTTGGCCATGAGCTGCTCCTGCTGCTGCTGCCGCTGCAGCGTGTCCTGCCGAGCGCACCTCACGCACGTAGCACTCACGACACACACGCACCGCTTTGGTAAGTCCATATTTGGGTAGCGGTGCCGAAGCATTGGAGCAGACACCGCAGAAGACACCTCCGCAGTTGCGGCAGTGATGACGTCGACGGAAGGCAGTAAATGCCGTCTGGCAGGACATGCAGCGTGGCGCCTTGCCATCGGGCACCCAGGCGGGCGGTGACATGGTAGTGGTTGCTGCTGCGTTGGGAATTGCTGCGTTGTTGGTGGCTGTTGTTGTTGTACTACTGTGGCTCTGCACACGTCGCCGGCTGCCGCTGCGCGCGCTCACTGGCGAGTTGTGCTCCGAGCTGGAACTGGTTGAAGATGCACTCGAAGGGGAATTGCTGCCAACGGAATTGTTGCGTTGTCGCTGCATTTGCAGCTGCATTTGATGCTGCTGTTGTTGTTGCTGCCTTTGTTGTTGCTGTTGTTGCTGCTGCTGCTGCTGGGCGCTGCTTGTGGCCCCCTGTTCCTGGTCACCCAAGCTGCGACTGCGCGCCACATGGTTGCGTGTTGCTGCCGTGCCCACTGTTGCACTATTAGAGCTACTGTTGCTGCCATTGCTGGCATTGTCATCGTGCACAGTGGCCAAATCGATTGTGTTATTGCGTTGCATGGTGGCTCCGGCTGAATGACGTGTGTTGACTTGCGGTGCTGCTCCGTTTGATTGAAACACATTGTCAAGCTCGGGATTGACCTCTTCGGCGGAATAAATGCTTTGGTTGGAGCCGGCACTTTCTTGTATCACATCATTTTCGGAGGCACGAAACTCGAATAGCTCCGATTCTTTTGTCTTTTCTGGTATGTCGATGTCCTCCTCCTGGGACGAGGACATGTTCATAAGGAACACGCTGCGTAATATCTGGCGCAGATCAGAGGCGAAATTCGTCTGCAGCTGATCGGCAACACCGGCAATACAAACGAACAAACGATGCAACAGATTCTCAGTGCTCCTGCAAAGAAATGCATAAATTAGTTTACAAATCGAATACAAATTATTCAAATTTCCCACTCACTTGAACTTCAGTCGCGCTGTAGTATTGCGCATAGCCAGCGACACATCATCAGAGAGCGAAGAGGTGGCACTTGTATCAGCGCTTGCCCGGCTATGCTCTGATTGTGGCTCCACTCTAGCGTTTGTCGTGGCAGCATTTGGTTCCTCCTGCTGATTGCTGTTGCGTTTGCTGCGTCCGCTGCGATTTGTGCGATGTGGATGCGCATGATGGTGATGATGGTGATGACTATGCTCTGCTCCTTGGCGATGATGGTGCGTGTGATGATGATGATGGTGATGATGATGACTGTGACTGTGACTGTGACTATGATGGCTATGCCGACTGTGGCGATTGCTCCGTGTGCTGCTGCTGCTGGATTGTACAGCATCTGTGGTGGATTTGATTGTCGTCTGCTGTTGCTGCTGCTGTGGCTCGTTCTCGCTGCTGCTGCTGGGCAAGCGCAGACGCTGCAGCGTGCGTCGTGCGGCCAGCATGGCAGCGCTGGTGGTTGGCTCCTCCTCCTGGGTGCGCTGTTGTTGCTGTCCCTGCTGTTGCTCATCCGCAGCGGTGCTGCCAAACTCATCGTCTTCGCTGGCCACGAAGTTGTCCGTGAGTGGCACCTGCTGCGGCTGCAAAAGATTGCCCAGATTTGTATTAGGTATCAGATAGCCTGAGGCACAATCTGCGGCAGCTACAATTGCTTTCAGTTGTGCCTCAATATACCCATCGACATCGCTGTCATCGCTATCGTCATTCAGATCCTGATCATCGCTATCCAATATGCCGCATTCCTCCTCCTCATCCTCAGCATCTGCATGCGCATCGTCATCATTATCATCCTCGTCATCATCATAATCGCTCCAATAGGTTGGCGGATTTGTAGACGTTGTCGCCGCCGACGATGTGGATGCTATTGAGTGCGAGGGCGTGGGCGATGGCGCCGGTGAGGCTGTAGGTGTGCTGCCCGGCGATAGCGACAACATGGACGGAGAGCGTGCTGCTGTTTCCTGAGTAGTTGCTGTTGGTGTTGCTGTTGCTGTTACTGTTGTTGTGGTGGTTGCAGCAGCAACGCTGCAGCTGCTGCTGCTATTGTTGTTGTTGTTGTTGCGCTGATCAACGAGTCGCTCCACAGCCTTGTGCGTATTAATTGTGCTCGTCTTTTCTGTGTTACCGTTGTGGTTGCTGCTGCTGCTGTTGCTATTATTATTGTTGTTATTGTGCTCAGGACTAGGCGCCTCAATGCTGCTGGAGCCAATTGGCACCTAAAACATAAAAGAAAGGCAATTAGAACAAGACAAACAATATCCATAGTAATCGTACCTTTGTGTTGATATCTTCATTGGTGCAAAGCAGCTTCTCCAGCTGATAGAGTTCCTGTTTGGTTAGATTACGCAGCAGATCTCTGATCTTGATCAGTATTGTGCGAAACGGACGAAACATCTCCGACAGCTCATCACCCGGCATGTCCATGTTGAGCGGACCCTTGGCATAAATAACCAGACCGGCGACGATAGCAAGACGAGGTATGGAAAACATTAGACCCGGATCGAATGAATCCACCATGTCCTGATCGAGCAGCCCAATCTTCAGTGCGCGCTGCAATGTCTCTGAGAAGAGCACACCAATCCATTGCTGCATCTCGTACTCATGACGCGATTTCACCTGCACCATTGCGCTCACATAGCTCAGCTCGAACTCGGCAAAGAGATGATCGAAGATCTTCAGACTTTCGTACAGCTGCTCTGTGTTGGAATCATTAAAGTCAAGGTGCAGGGTCTTGCTATTGGGCACATTATTGCGCAAGCATTGATCCCGCAGCAGTACACGAACATTGCCCAGACTCTTGGTAACTGCTTGTGCCAAAGGACGCATCTCTTTGCTCTCCGATTCACGATTTAGAATTGATGAGCCAGCGGCGAGGCACTCGGCGCCAAACCACAGCTGTCCTGCTAGATTCTCCTGCAGCACTTCCTCTGGGAATTTGGCGCGAAATGCGCGAGGATCACGCTCTTCACCGAGCAGCTCCTCCATTATCAAATTTGTTATGGCCAAGACTTTGTCCTGTCGATTGTATTGAGGAAATGAGTGAAACTTCTACATACAATTCGTGTTTTACGTTCTACCTGATTCTGTCGCAAACGACTGACCAAACGTGTACAGCGATCAGGCTCAGTACGTCCATCGAAACTATCCAGTTCACTGGCCACCGCAGTAAGAGATCTATCCGCATGGTAAAAGCGTGCCAGCAACGATTTGTCATCAGCCTGCAATTGAGAACAAAAGCAACATGGATTTATAATCATTTTGTAAAACATACGTTTATGTAAATACATCTAGATACAACAGTCACTATAGTAGTCACTATATAACACGTATTGCTATCGATCTCGTACGTAATAGACACTAAATTGCGCTTTGGCTTTGGCTTTGGCTTTGAATTCGAGTTCATTCAATGCAACTGGCACTGCATCACGTAAGTCGTCACCTGAACTCACCTGGCCGGGCTGACTAAGCCAGACCCAGAAGTGATTGCCTCTGACAGCGTATGATAATTTATGAATAATAGCATGACATGCGCTACAGTCTGTTCCCAAGATAAAACACAATATTTTGTTACTACATTTTCTTAATTATCTAAATGGTTTTCCCTAAAGATTACCAGTAATACTTAGTAATATTTAGTATTCTTATACGTTAAATGCAATATAATATATTACATTACACTTATGAATAGAAAATCAAAATATTTCATGAACTGATGAAATGGGAAATTGATAAATACAGGTAGATCTATACGATCTAAAGATCAGTTAACCAATGAAGAAATATGCAAATCGATAGCAGCTACAAAACTGATGAGCACATCGGATTAATTGATTGCATAAATATAGATACTATATAGGTTTATATAACGATTTAGCAACTGATAAGCAGGTTGATAAATAGAGAGTTCTATATATTGTATATATAAAGGGGCATGACTAGACCCACATATTTGATATGTTAGAAATATAGTGAATATACACTTTGATTCACGGAATTTCAAATTTGTTAAACTAACACAAAAGTGTTAATAATTATTTAATTAAATTAACAAACTTTGGCTACCTAGCAGGTGTTCACTGTATTAAATAGACAGTAAACACATTCTAAGTGACAATAATAATTAATTGATTCAATTCGATATGTGCAAAATATTTAAGACGAAATAATTAACTGAATTGTGCTGCCAACTCGCTGCAATTTTAGCTAAATTAAATGAAGAGCGACAGAGAGAGAGAGGGAGAGAGAGGGAGCAAGAGAGAGGGAGAAAGAGAGAGAGCAACAACTGCCCCCCTCCCCTTTCAATAGTCGCCCTCTATCGCTCAGTTGCTCTCTTCGTGCTTATCTCACAGTGTTTCTGAAGTGGTTCAAGATATCAAGTTAACGGCAGCTGAACTTGTTTTATATATATATATTTTTTATGCTTTTCTTTTTGTTATTTTTAGTTTTTTTTTTTTTACTTTTTTTTTGCATTTGTGCTCTGTTTAAATATGAAATTAAAAGCGTTCGAAAGGCAACGGCAAGCGCTTAAGTTAAGGCTATATTTTGCGCTGGAAGAAAACAAAATGTACGAAATGTGTTTATTATAAAGGTAAACAGCAACGCGTCGAAAAATAAAAACGACGAAAAGACGTTGACTTTACTTAAAAAACAACAACAAAAATAATAAATAAAAAAAAAACTGCGCAGTTCGACAAGGGACAAACTTAAAGGAGAGCAACAAAAAAAATTGAAGCAAAATAAAACAGAGGCAGTTGCTTTTTTCATATTCGGTATTATAACGCAAACTCAATTGCAAAACTTTGCTGCATGAAAACCAGAGAGCGCAAATGTTGTTCAAGGGAAATTTTTATGCAATTCACAACAAAAGACAACAAAAAGTGCAGTAGCAGCAGCAACAACAACAAAAATATAACCACAAGAGAGGCCAAGTTAATTGCAGCGTTTTCAGTTAGTTTTCCAATTTGCTTAGCCGAAATATTACCAAAAAAACAAAATCAAAAATCAAGCCGAAAAGCAACTAAAATATGAATCACAAGCAGCCAACTTAAGCGTGAATCGATGATGAAGTTTTGCTGTTTCTTTTTTCGATTTTTGGTTTAAACAGAAATTGCCCCAAAAGCAGCAACAACAACAACAACAACAACAATAACAACATGAAATCGTGAGCTATAGCCAACTCAATGCCGACGTCAGCCAGCGTCAACAATGTTGCCTGCTACAACATGTGGCAATTCCATTTGTTTACACAACAATTAAACGTGCAATAAGCGAAATAACCTCAGCGGCAACACTCACACACAAAAAAAAACACTCATTGACACACACACTCATGAACAACACTCAAACACATAGGCATAGACTGTGAGTATTACTTTTTGGGAGCCTCTCCCAATGAGGCGTTGATTCTATATAGCCTATGCCTAAGACATTAATTATACATACACATATAAGTACACACATATACTAATATTCACATACACACACACACACACATATACATGTATGTTCTCTTATGTGTATGCAAGGCCGTGCGTAAATAGTTCAATGACTGCCGGACACGTTCTCTTACACCCGCTCGCTCTCTCACTCAATTTTTGGCACTCTCTTTGATTCTATATCTCTACGTCTCTCTCTCTCTCTTTCTGTGTCTCTACGTCTTTCTCTCTCTCTCTCTCTCTCTCTCACTCTCTGATTGTCTTGTCGTCTGGTTTTTGGTCAAAATAGAGACGTCGCAGTTGATTTCTTTATGGCTATTTAATTTGGGCCCAGACTGTAATTGCGACACTACGCAATACGATTTTCTTTATATTTTTCTTTGTTAATCTGAGATCAAGTGACAAAAAACATGTCTGCATTTAGCACTACAGATGATACAAAAGTAATACAATACATTATTGCTTTTTCTTATAGAGAATATTATAATATTGCCAGAAGCTTTAGCAAATCGTATCTAAGTATTGAAGATTAGAGAATAAGCATAATACGATCAACATAATATTTGAAGTAAGAGAACTTCTTCATTTAATTCGATTAAGTTACGAATATGCTATTCTTTTACGTTTGGATTATCCTTCAAATAAGTATATTTTATATGGGAATTTTATCATATGGTCTGTATGATTTCATTGCTTGTAACTGACCAAATAATCAATTTTTTCGAGGAAATTATGGAGAAACCCATACAAACTTTTGTATGTGTATGTGAATATATTCATATGTATATACATTGAATGGTGCTAATGACCGACCTTGGGCGTAAAACCACGAAATCCATAATTAATTATACCTAAGTTACATTAAATTTAATGCACATTTGAGAGAGACTCGCGAATCTCGGTTGTAATTAAAAGATCCCAAAGCACAAGCAAAAACAAAAGACGACAACAACGAAAATTAAAAACAAAAAACAAGAAACAAAAACAAGTTAATGTGAAATTAAAAATTCCAAGTTCGTTTCAGCCCAATGAATTATTATATTTTTTTTTGGTAGTGGGCAGGGATTGCTTAGGCCGTATACAACGACCTCAAGGATACGAAAAGCACAAATAAAGCAAAATGAATGTTCATTGTTTTACATTTATTCGCAAGTGAATAGTTTATTAATATTCGTTTTGATTAGTTTACTGACCGAGAGAGACGTGTTTGACCATATAGTCACATACATATATCATTACGATATTCATCATTATAATACTCTATTCTGTAATAAGTGATGAGAGTACAAAATATTTCGTTGTACCGCAACATTCGGGCAAGTTTTGTTTGGGTGTAAAGTTTCTTGATAAATTTTTAATGTGCCACGCATGAAATTACGTCGTTTCATTTAATAATGCCTCACAAGTACAAGCGTGTGTGTGTGTGTGTGTG